>CAJPEX010000659.1:0-87983 GCA_905338405.1 Notodromas monacha
TATTCGTTCAGTTTAAAGCAAACATTAATATTCTTTTGATCATCTATTTTGGCCTGGAAACTCGCGAAATCGTTAGCGATACTGACGTACGTAAGTAAGTCATTGCTGAAAAATCATACGTTCGATACACGTTTGACAGAATTTAATATCTGTGATATTCGGTTATCTAGATATATCTGGAAAATACCGCAACAATCCGTTCAATTCACACGAATGAGATCGGAAGCTTTCAAAGGATTTAAATTCAGACATGTTCTTATTCGCGGGGATCGTTGTCCGCTGATTTATTCAGGCGATTTTCTGATTTTCATTCATGGCAACACTTCACACTTCTGAATAAGCTTTCATACTCATATGACACAAAATCCCTTCCAGTGAGCAATATAAAGACACAACTAAGAAAGACAGAACTTTCAATTATTCCTGTTCGTCCATTAAATTCAAATTTTTCAGAGGTACAACAGTTCCAAGCAAAAACTATGATGATAACTTGGAGCATGAAAACGCTGCTCAAGAAATTTTATCTTCAATTGAGAATAAAGCAAGTTCCGGTTCTTTTCTGCCAGGATTGAAAGTCAATGGTAATTTATTCAAAAAATAAAAAGAAGCAACATCTTCAAAGTAGCTGGAACAGAATTCAACTGCAACTACCCAAGGTGGCACAGACACACATTTTAAGCTTCTTTTCAATTCAGAATCGATTTCCTAAGCTTCTTTTTATTCTTGATTTTGTAAATCAAGAAACCCATCGACAATATTCATCATGAAAAATAGTTCCAAAAGTCCTCCGGATTGTCAGCAAGCCACAGTTTACAAAATACTGCATTCTCATCCCTAAAAAAACAAAAATGCAATCGAAAAAAACTCAGTGACATTGTTATGTGGGCATAAAATTGCAATTAAAAAAAAATTAATTTGCGTGACTTTCCCTATATTGCTTGGCGTGGCAGGAAAAGGTTTTTGTCGGCAAACGTGAGGAAGTTTGAAAAAATTCAAACTCCCTCAAACTAATCAGAAGAGGACGGAAATTCCGTCACGAGATTTGATACATAAATTTTAAAAATGAAATCAACGCATGTACGAGGGTTGTCCCAGTTTCTCGCACGATTCAATATTTTTAAACTCAAATCAAATAAAACTAAAAGCCCATGAAAGAATAATTTCAAAAATGCAGAAAATTTGCTTTGACGAATGATGAAACGAAAAATTGGGACAGCAAGAACTTGCCGCTGCAACCCACCCCAAAAAGTTTCGCGTTTCTTTTTTATTGCAAGAGACCTAATCATCCAAAAAAAAGCGAAATTTCTAAAAGATGTGAGAAAGACTATATTCTACGAAAAACATATTAATTTTTCAATCATCTTGACAAACTTTCACTGTGATCTGAGTGGAGAGTTCTGGCTGCACTAGGAAAGTTTTCGCTTCTCAAAATGCAGCGTATATACAATACCATTATAAACGTGTTCTAAAAATCTGAAAAAGTTTCAGATGCCAAAAAACGATCACTGAGAAAAGTTTTTGCCTCCGTTTAAATTCATAACGAAGTTAGAAAAGTTGAAAGCCGCAAAAAACTGAGACTACCCTCACTTCTCTTACGTTGAGTTGAATAGAAGTGCGCAAACATACGCGTCATTTGGCACGCCAAACAATCCTGCATGCAAGAGGCGAAAAATATCTTCATCTCGACCTACATCAACCCTGGAAACTGGGACAAGTGAAAAACTGTACTGTAATTGAACTTGACCTGTGTCGAAGAGACGTGTCTTCCATTCGATCTGCGACACGAGCAGCAAGATCCACCACCTCTTTGGGTAATCCCGCCATTTTGGCAACGTTGAGGCCATAGCTGCACGGTGCAATTCCGGGTTTGACTTCAAATAATAATGTAACATCATCGCTTCTCGAAGCCTTTCGCCCGAGATGATCTCTTCCATCCTGATCAGCATCTTTATTTTGCAGCAGGAATCCCATGTGGAAATTCTCGGCCACGGGAGAGCAGCTCTCCGCAAATGCGCAAACTTCGGGATAATGCGTGACAAAAAGACAAACGCATCGAACCTGCGTTACACAAAAACAAAAAAGTGGGAAGAAAAAAGAGGAATTGAAGAAGGCTCCGTGATATGTCGGTGTACTTTCTGAAAACGCATAATCCACAACCAGACATTTTTCCGCATTTTGGGGCACGCCAATGAAGCATGTTATTTCTGCAGGCGATTTATAGAAACAAATTCTCAAATGCTGCATTTCCATCAGGACATTTCATTTGAATGCGCGACTCCGCCGCCATTTCAAAGACACGTACGTGTCAATTTCCAACACTATCAATGCATGCGTTTCAAAAAGCACGCCCTCCAAAGAAATCAGGATATTCACTTTTTTTATCTACTACACTGTATGTTCTTTTGCAGTTACTTTTGGGAATAAGGACAACTTGAGACAGAAAATCCGAGACTGGAGAAATTTAAATGAACGATTGGAGACAGAAGGGTCAATAAGGGACAGGGGCAATGATAAGAGATAGGAAAAATAAGAGACAGGAACAATTAAAGACAGGGACGATTAGAACAGGAACCATTAGAGACAGATACATTTACGATACAGACACAATTGGAGACGGGGCAACTTCAAAAATTAAAAAAAAATTCGAAATGGGGAAATTTTTAAGACGAGGACATTTTGATTATTCAGCAAGTCAAACCAAACAGGGCAGTTATCTTCAGTATTATTCTCAATTTTCACATAATTCACACTTTATATGTTCTTAATCATCTTCAGCACCACCAGCATTGGTACTAAATTGATCAAATGAGGACTAAAAGCAAGGAATAATTGGAATTCTCAAAAACCAAACAAAGTCTTGTTTTACTTGAAAAAAAAAATGCATACACATTGCATTGCAAAAAAAGGGGAAGAAAATTCTCAATTATCCTATTCCCTCGAATTAAATACAGTAAATCTGAAATTGGTGAATTAAATTGGTTTTCAAATATTTCTGTCTCAAATCACACATGTGACATGTCTAACAAAAGGTGTCTCTTGAATTGTACCTGTCTTGATATGTTTCTGCTGGCTGAAATTGAACAAATGTCTCAACATATTTCTGTTTTGAATTTCTCTCATCTCACATATTGCCTAGATCCAATTATTTTTCGGTTCTCTAGGGTAAAGATAAAAAATGCATGCATCACCTTGTGAACAAGGTAATTCAGCACAGCCACGGCAAGCGCAGTTCCATCAAAAGTAGCTGTACCTCTTCCGAACTCGTCAATCACCACAAGAGACCTTTCATCCGCTCTTTGAAGGATTTCAGCAACCTGTGATGTCTCCGCCAAAAAACTGCTACCTCCAACGATTCCGTCCAATCTGTATGGACAACCCAAGTAATTCATACTCTGTACTGATGTTTGAAGGACACAGGAATACATTGGTGGAATCTGCAGTAGCAACCTTGGAATGAGCAAGTTATAAAGGTCAGAAACAATCATAAGCTGAGGGCAGATTAATGAAGTTGCTTGGAAAAGGACAGAAGAAATTCAGAGGGAATTCCTTTTCAAATGAGANAATCAAATAAAACTAAAAGCCCATGAAAGAATTATATTTCGAAAATACAGAAAATTGGCTTTGACGAATGATGAAAATAAAAATTGGACAGCAAGACCATGCCGCTGCAACCCACCCTAAAAAGTTTTGCGTTTCTTCTTTATTGCAAGAGACCTAATCATCAAAAAAAAAGCGAAATTTTTAAAAGATGTGAAAAAGACAATATTCTACGAAAAACATATTAATTTTTCAATCATCTTGACAAACTTTCACTGTGATCTGAGTGGAGAGTTCTGGCTGCACTAGGAAAGTTTTCGCTTCTCAAAATGCAGCGTATATACAATACCATCATAAACGTGTTCTAAAAATCTGAAAAAGTTTCAGATGCCAAAAAACGATCACTGAGAAAAGTTTTTGCCTCCGTTTAAATTCATAACGAAGTTAGAAAAGTTGAAAGCCGCAAAAAACTGAGACTACCCTCACTTGTCTTACGTTGAGTTGAATAGAAGTGCGCAAACATACGCGACATTTGGCACGCCAAACAATCCTGTACGTATAAGAGGCGAAAAATATCTTCATCTCGACCTACATCAATCCTGGAAACTGGGACGACAAGTAGAAAACTGTAATTGAACTTGACCTGTGTCGAAGAGACGTGTCTTCCATTCGATCTGCGACACGAGCAGCAAGATCCACCACCTCTTTGGGTAATCCCGCCATTTTGGCAACGTTGAGGCCATAGCTGCACGGTGCAATTCCGGGTTTGACTTCAAATAATAATGTAACATCATCGCTTCTCGAAGCCTTTCGCCCGAGATGATCTCTTCCATCCTGATCAGCATCTTTATTTTGCAGCAGGAATCCCATGTGGAAATTCTCGGCCACGGGAGAGCAGTTCTCCGCAAATGTGCAAACTTCGGGATAATGCGTGACAAAAAGACAAACGCATCGAACCTGCGTTACACAAAAACAAAAAAGTGGGAAGAAAAAAGAGGAATTGAAGAAGGCTCCGTGATATGTCGGTGTACTTTCTGAAAACACATAATCCACAACCAGACATTTTTCCGCATTTTGGGGCACGCCAATGAAGCATGTTATTTCTGCAGGCGATTTATAGAAACAAATTCTCAATGCTGCATTTCCATCAGGACATTTCATTTGAATGCGCGACTCCGCCGCCATTTCAAAGACACGTGTCAATTTTCAACACTATCAATGCATGCGTTTCAAAAAGCACGCCCTCCAAAGAAATCAGGATATTCACTTTTTTTATCTACTATACTGTATGTTCTTTTGCAGTTACTTTTGGGAATAAGGACAACTTGAGACAGAAAATCCGAGACTGGAGAAATTTAAATTAACGATTGGAGACAGAAGGGTCAATAAGGGACAGGGGCAATGATAAGAGATAGGAAAAATAAGAGACAGGAACAATTAAAGACAGGGACGATTAGAACAGGAACCATTAGAGACAGATACATTTACGATACAGACACAATTGGAGACGGGGCAACTTCAAAAATTAAAAAAAATTCGAAATGGGGAAATTTTTAAGACGAGGACATTTTGATTATTCAGCAAGTCAAACCAAACAGGGCAGTTATCTTCAGTATTATTCTCAACTTTCACATAATTCACACTTTATATATTCTTAATCATCTTCAGCACCACCAGCATTGGTACTAAATTGATCAAATGAGGACTAAAAGCAAGGAATAATTGGAGTTCTCAAAAACCAAACAAACAAAGTCTTGTTTTACTTGAAAAAAAAATGCATACACATTGCATTGCAAAAAAAGGGAAAGAAAATTCTCAATCATCCTATTTCCTCCAATTAATTACAGTATGTCTGAAATTGGTGAATCAAATTGGTTTTCAAATATTTCTGTCTCAAATCACACATGTCTAACAAAAGGTGTCTCTTTGAATTGTGCCTGCCTTGAAATGTTTCTGCTGACTGAAATTGAACAAATGTCTCAACATATTTCTGTTTTGAATTTCTCTCGTCTCACATATTGCCCTAGATCCTTATTTTTCAACTGTCTGTTGAACAAGCGTAGCTGCAACAGGTTCTCTAGGGTAAAGATAAAAAATGCATGCCTCACCTTGTGAACAAGGTAATTCAGCACAGCCACGGCAAGCGCAGTTCCATCAAAAGTAGCTGTACCTCTTCCGAACTCGTCAATCACCACAAGAGACCTTTCATCCGCTCTTTGAAGGATTTCAGCAACCTGTGATGTCTCCGCCAAAAAACTGCTACCTCCAACGATTCCGTCCAATCTGTATGGACAACCCAAGTAATTCATACTCTGTACTGATGCTTAAAGGACACAGGAATACATTGGTGGAATCTGCAGTAGCAACCTTGGAATGAGCAAGTTATAAAGGTCAGAAACAATCATAAGCTGAGGGCAGATTAATGAAGTTGCTTGGAAAAGGACAGAAGAAATTCAGAGGGAATTCCTTTTCAAATGAGATGAATGAAAAAAATTGCATCTGCTGCTAGGAACATATTTTTTCTTTACATAAAGTATGCTGTCATACACGCATACAATAAAGGGTGTAAGAAAAAAGAACTAAAATCGTACAAAAAGGGACCACCAGCGATCATCAAAAAAATTGCACAGTACGTAGATGGCAAGCAATTACTGCACAGTTGAAATGGCATGTTCTGAATCTTCGATGCATTCGTGTGATACATGATCAAACACGGGTAGCCAGATGTCGCACCTTCCAGAAACTTGGAAAACTCCTTCCGTTGCATCACCACCAACGCGAACGAAAATTCGTTCGAACAACGTCATTTTGCACGAATCCCCAGGGATGAAGGAACCGATTTGAGCCATTATCGCTGTAAGAGCAGTTTGTTTGACAAAACAACTTTTTCCTCCCATGTTCGGGCCAGAGAGGACCATGCATCTGAGTCCTTGATCACTACCCTGCGAAGTAAAATAAAAAAATAAAAATCGAGGATTCTAGTAATGCGATACGCAACGTAAGTGAAACCATAATTCTACGCGGCGTCCGAAAAATTACTGCGCTTCATACATTCAGCTTTTCAATAATGTGTTTCAAGTCGTGAGAGGAACAAAATTACTGCTTTAGGGAAAAAATCAAGAAATACAGTGGTATCAGGAAAATGCTAAGAAATTGATCTTCAATACGGAATGCTTTATAATAAAAACAGCTCGTCAGGTAACAAAGTAAACCGAACTTCGCTGCGTGCAATGATAAGAAATACCTAAAATTGACTCAAAAGAATAAACAGTACATTTGAACATCTTCGAGGAAACTTCGAGGGACCAGCAAAAAATTCGAAATGAAAAAATCTGTCAAAAAATTTGAGTATGAGAGGGGGAAGGCCTTCAGAGGGAGGTTTTTAATGCATTATTTCAAAGGAACTTCAGACAGGGACTTGAAAAAAATTTTACACGGGGAGGTAGTCGTCTTAGTGAGCTTCAAGTTATTGAGGTTCAACAGTAGATGAATTCGAAACATTCATCAGCAAAACAAAAAACAAAAAACAACTATAATGAAACTGTAACTGCGACTGAAAACTACCCACGGCATACAAATTCGCCATTAATTTTAATGGAAAAATAAGTAGTAAAATTTACCACATGGATAACAAATGTAACATTGCGCAGTAACTTCTTGGACATCCTATTGCAAGTGATCATGCAGTTACCACGTGGAAGGCGAAGCCGTTTCTAACATACGCCATTTTTCCAGTCTTTTGCTCCACATATTGAGCAACCACGGGATGAAATCCGTTTTCTACTTCAAAATGACCACCCGGGATGAACAATGGCCTAAAAAAATACATTTTCGAGGTAATTGGATAAACTTCGCAACACCCAGAGAGCAAAAAAACCTGTTCAGATGCTGTTCCGCGGCAACACAAGAAAATCCTACAAGTACGTCAAGTTTACTCAAGGAAAGAACAGCGAGCGAAAGCTTGTCGAAATTCCCGCTAGCTTCATGAATAGCCAAGAACTGACTCCAAACAACATCACTTGCCGAAGTGAGTTTCTCTCGGAATTCACTCAACTGAGCGATCAATGATCTAACAGCAGGTGAGTGAAATCTTGCAAAGCGCTTCGTCCTATATAATTGAATGCCCAGCACTGATTAGGTTTGCTGCGGTGAATTATTTTTGCGATATAATTTTGGGAATACTGTACTCACAAGCTTACACAAATCCAATTATTAGGTATGATATTAAGCATGGTAACAGGAATTTCGATGAGGTATTCATGCATTCCTCGCGTCACGAACTGGTCCACAACTTGTCGGCCTAACGCTTCGTTACATTTTTGCAACTCTGCTGCCAACTTTTTTTGAGTACTATCAATTTTCTCCCGAATGGCCGAAATTTCCGGGTTTTTCTCAGCATTTAGGAAAACTTCACACTTATTTCCTTCCCTGAAATGACGCGAACAACAGTGAATCAACCTCGAAAGCATTTAGAAAAATTAAATGTTTTTCTCACATAGCAGCCTCCTTGTACAAAGGGATCAGCAACATGTGGCAGTAATCCCAAGATTCAGCAATTTCATGCATAAGTTGGCGCAGAAAATTCGATCCAATATTGGTCTTCTCCGAATTTAAGAGCGTTCGCATTGCTTCCGCAATTCTTTGCAATGCTTCGACTGCTTTGTAAAAGTCTGCTGGTCCAACCTGAAGAAAATGTATCCGAAAGTTGAATAAAATCCAGGCAATATGTTTTGAGAAATGTCCTTCATCCGATTTTGATTTAAAATACTGGACGATAAAGATACCGTAATCTCAAATGGGATGACGTGAACAAAAATGTTTCAAGTCACAAAACGCTGTCATGGAGGCTCAACCCCATATTGTCCCACGTTCTTTTCCGAGTTTCCCGTCATTTTTTACCTTACAGCCTGCTTTGGAGATGATAACTGAGACAAATTTGCTAATCCCGCTTTACAAAAAAAGAATATGTGATTTAGGCGGGGTCCTCTTGCCTTTCTTTCATAATAATTTCCGCGCGGGTGAAGGCCTGAAGCCCTAAACTTAAAAATTAACGTAAAATTTTGTTGTTGACGTAATTCAATGATTTAAAATCCATTGGAAATCCCTTTTTCATTTCGAGTATGCTTCGCACTGGACTTCATTCACCGAAAACTTGACTACTTTGAAAATTAAACATGCGTAGGTAAATGCTTAAGAAATAGAAAACTCCATCGCCCCCTATTAATTTTTTTTAATCATACTGGGATGGAAAGGGAATAAAAGTGTCTACTTTCCCGCTTGAAAATATAAAAACTCGGAGAGCTCTATTGAGGCATTTACGAGGTTGTGAACATCCAGCCCTCATATTTTTAATTTTTGTTTACATCGCAGTCGTTTACGGAGGAAAAAACCAGGATTGGGTCAGTAATGAAAATTTATAATAGAATGCAACTAATCTGTCAGATCAGATGCTTTTTCTCGCAAAGGTAGAGATGATGATGACTATCGAGTTATTCGAGTGATCGACATATGAAAATAGTCGTTCATGGCCTGGTCATCAAATTTACATTTCGCAGTTAAAAACAGTCTTCCAAAATTCTCTTCCTAACAGAAAAGTGGAATGGATCATGGAGAAAGCAAATGGCAGAGAACAATGCCAGGAAAAGCCAAACCTTTCGCAAGGCGGCAGCAGCAAAAACCCGCTCAACATCAGGAATACTGAGGAAAGCAGCAATCATTTTCCCCTTGAGCTCTGGAAATTCCACTAAATTTTCGACTGCTCCAAGGCGCTCGTGTATTTCTCCAACGTTACTCAGGGGCTGCGAAACCCACTTCCGAAGTAATCGACGACCACATCGGATTTTGACGGCATTCAGAAAACCCATCAAAGAACCCTCGAGTTTCCCATACGCAAAATTCTCAGTCAAGTCCAGACTTCGACAGGTAAAGTAAGGCAAGTCAATCGCACCCAAATTATTACTCAGATTAACCCAATTCCTGAAAAAAAGCAAGATGTAATGCGTTCTTGTCCCTGCCTCGAAGAATTTATTCCATTACTCAGGACTCCGCAAGGCCTTCGTTAAATCAAATGCCATGAGATGCCGCACCAATGCACTGAAACAGCCGAGCAGATGAGCTGGTGAGTCTCGTAAGAAATTTGCTCCGAATTGACTGATTTCGCCGTTTTGGTGTTGAAAAAATGACGTGGCCGTTAAAAGTGAATCCGTGAATTCGAAATAGTCTGCAGGAACATTTTCCAGTCTCACCGGATCTGCTGAATAACTGAAAACATTTTTTGCATGAACCATTTTGCAAACGCGTAGACAGACCAGAAAAAATGGACGGCTCTCATGTTGGGACAGACAGTGATGACTCCTAAATAGTTGGAATTTTATGTGAATATATATGAGTTCAATTTTTTCCATAACAGCTTGAATTTGCTGCATTTTTACAGGAAACATTTAAAATAAGACAACTCTCTTTTGGTCTCAAAGAATTGCGGAGAAAAACGCAAACTTTTTTGGATTGTATTCTATAGATGCGTATCGTCGATGGAAACCTTTTCAAATACAGTATTGAATATTGATTCAAAGCAGGAAACGAAAATCTAAAATTTTCAAAAAGCCGATCTAAACGCAAATTTGATAAAGCGTAACTTCTCGTTGTCTTCAGACTATGGTAATATTTAGATGAGCCCCAGAATCAAACAAAATTCATGATATACATCAGTATGTTCGAAGAACTTCGCTTTGAACCCTTAGAAAAATTCAAATCCTAGCAAAGAGATTTCAAAGATATTTGACAATAATCGACACCGTTTTTTCCATTGTCTGAATGAAGTTATAAAATTACAGTACTGTAATAGAAAATCAGAGTACAGTACCGCGATTGCACGAAGACATCCAACGTTTTCCACGTGGTCGGACTAAGATTTGCAATTCGGCAAATGAGTTCGCAAGGATGAATTCGATGGAGACGCTTGCAAAGTGCATTTCGGCTGAGGTCATCGACGAAAACGTCATATAAAACTTCCCTAGTTCCAACGTCAACCGCCTGAAAAAAAATCCAAATAAACTCGTCACCAATCTTTTCTTTTCCAAAAATTTTCGAATCAAGAATCCGAAGACAGACGAAAGTAATATCTGTGACAAAATTTACACGAACTCACGATTACCGCAATGGAAACCTCTTTTCTTCCCAAATCAGATGGCTTAGTGGAAGTTTCTGCAATTGCTAAAATAGACCTGCTACAATTCGAGGTATCGTCTTGCACCAGTTCTGGGATAATACTTGCAACTTTTGTTCAATCCCACAGTCAAGGGAAATTTTCGCTTTCAAAAATTGGCTATTATGACTATTCATGACCAACGAAAATGTGCTCCCCGGTCGATTTTGTTTTCGAGGAAAAAGAAGAAAACCTTTTATTTGAGCATAAGGCGGCGCTATTCTTCGTTTTCCATGAGATCATGAAAATGATTGCTCTCCTCAAATTTATAAATACATTACTGTAAATCATAGAAACCTGGACGATCTCCCGAATTTCAATTTTCGTGAAAAATATCACGACAAACGATTGTATTTTTGCGGACATTTCTTGAGCTTTGATTGGATATATTTCAATTTGAAAAAAAAAGTAATTCAGTGTTCCACGATGGAAAGAAATCAAGTGCAATGTAAAGGATATTTTCTCCGATCAGAGTCCCTTTGGTGTAAATGCCGTCAAACTCTCGACGAAAAATGCGGTCATCATATGTTCCAACAGCTTCAGATCCCCGTTGACTTACGATTCCAACTTTGTACCCTGTCACAGTAATGTGTGGACTTCAGATTCAAGGAAGGAAACGAAAACGTTCACTAAAAACCGTCATCTTCTCACCTTTGTGAACCAACTTTTGCAAGTGAACTTTCAGACGATGATGCGGAATGCTTCCTGAAAGCGTGGAGTGCGATGGGTTGGCTTGAATGTTCAGCTCTTTCTTAGCAATCTGCATGATCAATCGATTTAACGTAATAAATTTAAAGATATGGATATCTAGACTAATGAACGAAAACATTTATTTAACCTCTATGTTCAGAAATTAGTTCTTCCTTTTTGAACCGTAATGATTCTATGTGCAATTGCACGCCATTCCACAACTGAATTTCAGGCTGGCTAAAAATGTTCAAGTTTTCTTTGTAATTATCTTTTCCAAATTTTAGATAATGCTTGAAACAACAGAGCAATTTTAATATTCAGCTGGTTTGACACATTTTTAGCACCCTGTTACATGAGTGTCACTTATCATACAGAACGCAGTGAAGTAAAAAATTTGTTTAAAAATCCGAGAACTTTCAATATTTTGGGATATATCATGAATATTTTTTTAGTCATACCTAATCTACAAATAACCAAGGTCGTGCCCAAGTGGGACAACCTCGTATCATCCACGTGACAGCATGACATTTTCTTTGAAAGCGGGCATAGGTAATTTCAAAAACGGTAAAACATATTCCTTATGTATGAATGACATTCTCAAGCACACCTCTGCATCTTCGCCGAAGAAACGATAGCGGTAACCACATTCGACGAAAAGCAGGACGTCAGGATGCTCTGATTTTATCTCGGCAACTTGCTTCTCTAACGGGGTCCTTTCGTCGCGCTGGCGAAGCAACACTTTATCAACGTTGCTCCCATCAATAACGAAGCTTACTATTTCTTCCAAGTTAGGCACCGATTCAAATTCATCGCCAGATCTACTCTTTTTCGATCGCCCGTCTGTATCCGAAAACTGTCGTTTCATACCTGAAAGCGGAACAAGTGGCGACGTTGTTTCATTCAATTATTTTTCAAGCGCGATTTGTAAGCGCTGCTGATCAGAATTCATCTCGCATTCCGTCAGTTCAAGCGTTGACGACTTTCAGTTACATTTTTTATTAGCTCTTGTCTATGAGCACGAAAATTCCTTCTGTAAGACAACCTTCTTCACATGTCGCATCCACGAAGATTTTCTTACTATAATTCTCGTCGTTTCGCGGATATTATTTTCTGAAAAATGAATAAAAAATTATCGCGCTCCGCAAAACGAATTTAAAATGAAGTCATCGAAACTTCTTGGTATCCTGAAATATATTCAGTTTTATCAATTCATCCTCAAAGAAACAAGTATCGATCAACGAAAGTTTCGCTCAAAACCTGGAAAATGTCCCCCTATTGTCAATGTAACATTTCGAAGCACCACCGACAACAAACACAACATCTTGTCGCGATCTCACGGTGAGACTTCAACTGGAGTCAAACTGCAAACAATTATGTCGATTCTTCCGTCATCAAAATTGCGATCAGAAAGTAAAGCAAGTCCACATCCTAAGCATAATACGACGGCGAAACGAGCAAGTCCGTGAGCACTCCGAGCTGATCCTCAGAAAACTTGAGCTTGTGCTCCTGCCAATTGTCCAAATGAGTCCGCTTGAAATTGTTTAACGTCGTTTTTATTGTTGTCTGGAAAATCAAGAACAAATTAATGCATTTAGTTTTTTCCCTTTCCACGCCAGATGTTCTCAAACTCCAAGATTTTCTTCACAATTAACCAGATGTAGGCTGGATTTAGTCAGACTCCATCACGTTCAAGTTATGACAGCTTGCGCCACATTAAATTGCGTTGGTCCAGGTTTCCAATGAGCGAAATTAATGGATATTCTAGAAATTAATGGATATTGTAGAAGCGCAGTTGAAGTGAGAGGGATGATCACTGCCAATTAGGCTCCTAGTGCTGAATCTCTTGCACGCGAAAAAAAAAACTAAATAAATCGAAGATTTACAAGGACCCACGGAATCTCGATCATTTCCAGCGACAATCTTCCAGACTTACCGGGATTGGTTCGGGATCGTTGAGATGGTCCCCAAGGATCATGAGAAAGTCGGGCATAAAGTCTGGGACCTCGTAAGGGTAAGCATTCACAAACGCGCACAGCCCAAGAATCACGTAGTGCCGTTCCACTAACAACCTTCGTTTTTCCTCCAACTGCGAATCCGCCGATTCCATTTTCTCATGGCTGCACGAGAAAAATTCAAAGTTATATAAGGTGCACTGCAAAAGAAATTCTGAGCAGGAATTACCAGTCTGACCAATCAAAAGAAAATAAATTATTTACGCAGGTCATAATTTATTAGTACCGTATTAATTAGAATACAATATTACCCCTTTTCAAAATTTAGAATCTAAAACGTTGGTGGGTGCTTACATTAGCATATTTATGTAATTCGTTCAAATATGAGCAACCCTTTTTTCAATTTCTGGGGGAGCAGCAATACCGTTAGTTCTTCTTGAAGTTAAAATAAAATAATCAAGAAATAGTCAGCTTTTTGAACTTCAAGATCCATTGACTGAATGGGATGCGCAAGGGTAACTGACACTTTTTCCTTTTCTGGGGAAAGCCTGAATTCAGCCAGAAATTTTAGGTTCTTGAAAAGTCAGAAAGCCAGGAACGTAATGGGGTGCTTACATCCGCCAATTAATGGAAGTTTAATGTTATGCTTGAAAAAATCTAGAAGCTGTATACAGTATATTCGAGGAGTTCTCATATCCGCGTAAACAAGGTGAAGCAGCTGCTAAGCAATTTTAAGTTTATCGCGGAAAAAGTAAAAGTAACCAAACCTAAGTGACGACGATGTTATCCAAGAAAAACGCACAAAAAATGAACGATACATTAAAAAAAAACAGTAACTTACGATGGCACATGCATTCGCGAACTTCGCTTCCCCAGGGCTCGAACTCGCTTCATCAAATCATTCCTCAATTCAGTTTGAGCATGATCCTGAAGTATTTTACAGTGAAGAAGCCCACCCAGGACCTCGCCAGCCTTCTGGCGAACCTCTATTCGCTCATCTTTCAGTCCACTATAGACCAAATGACAAACTTTCGACATCCATTCTTGATGCGGACGAATCAGAAACATATTGTGGAAGCAGAACACTTGTAGGAAGCTCATTGCAGATACCCGCATCTTCCACGATTCGAACTCATAGGTCTGCAGAACAGCATAAATTTCGTCAGTATCAGAAGAAGTCTGCTTCAAGTACAGCTAATATCTTTCGATTTCCAACAGTGCTTGAAGAAAACAATATACATATAAATATATATAATTGCGGAAAGAACGGGAGGACTGCATCATACATGATTCAGTCAAAAGATTTACAAGAAGGGATCGGTTCAGTATGTCTAAATGCTGTGGATGGGGGAAAACCCACTGACCTTCTTCAACTGCTCCAACAGCGTCGGTACCAGGTCAGCCGCGTACAAGCTTCTGGAAAGGTAACTCAAGCACGCTTTACAAGAGCGTTTCAAGTCCAACTCTTGATCTTGTCCCTCCATCAACGCTAACTAAAAAGCGATCAAGAATTCTTAGAATTTCGTCCCAGCACGTAAAAGGACTGGATTTCATTCTTAATACAGTTTCATCGAAACATCTTCGTAACAGAAGAATCGAGGAACATCATAAGACTCTAGGTGATTCATTTCACCGACACACCCAACCTTCATCTTCGAAGTGTCGGACATATGTAATCTAAATCCCTAGCCTGACCACAACAAAAGAGTGGCTGATATTTGCAGAGCAAAATTTTGTTCAATTCTTCGCACGAAATCATTTCCCAAACTATGACAGTTCAGATTTTCCATCACTGGAAAGAATTACAGTACTGTCTTGGGAGTATTTCTAGTACTGTAGTAACACTTTCCCTTCTGATCATTTGAAATGGTTCTGGCAAATTTTTATGAACTCCGTCGCAATTGACTGAGATTTGAACTGCGTACTGTAATTCATTTGTGACGCGTAACTGACTTTTTATTCTTAAATCAGCCATGGTATGAAAATAAAGTGCGGGAAATTAAAAAAGTGGCAGATGTAAAAAAAAGTTTATGATTAGTCCCAATGATCTGATAATCTGAACTGCCACACTTAGAAATTAAACGCTGAATGAAAAAATGAACTTGGTACGCTGAATTCAACAGAAACCGTTCAAGTTCTATAGATAACTTCCAACTCACCAACGGGATTAACTCCAAGAAACCTCTCGGCGAAGAAACCACGGATCCTTTCAAGCAAATTATGACCATCTTGGCCACGGCATCCAGAAGCCTTTTGGCCTTCTTCACGGCCTCGCTTGCTTCGCCAGCCTAATCGACAAAAGCATCATTAAAAAGTTGATAATCAAGGATGTCAGATTTGCTCAACTTCAAAAGGAATTTCGAGACTAAGAAAATGCTATTTTTCAACAGAACTAATGCAGATTCAACAGGATTTGCCCAATGAAAATCACGCGCGTGTCGCACCTTATCTTCCGGAACAACAACGGTATCATCGCCACTTTCGTCGCATTCCATGGCTTCAGTCGGCTCGCATAATCTATCCAAACTGCTCATACCATCCTCCGCTCCATCACTTGTTGTCCGAATGCTAAGCAACGGTTGAAGATCGTTCAGAACACGTCCAATGACCTGACTTCTCGTCGGATTCAGGTTATTGACGTAACCTTCCAGTGGGATGTCCATGAGCAAGAGGGATGAGAATAAGCCGCTCACGCGTTCGCGCACATTTTGATACGGATGGCTCAGATGAGGATAAAAGTATTCCATCAACCTGAAGATAAATGAAGATCAGTATCAGGATTAAATTCAAATAATCAAACCACAAAGAACAGACGATAACTCACCTTTGATCCAGCTTGGCAATCCGCCACTGCGGCTGCGATATCGCGCTCTGAAGCGTAGTAATTCGATTTCCGTCAACGAAAGCACCACCATTCTTCAACGGATTTTCAGCAAGAGCCTGTCAATAAAAGCAAAACACGAATCGGTGACTTCAAGCCCATATACACCGAAGAGAATGTCTTCGCGAAGTCGAAACGCAAAATGCGCAACAGGCAATTTTTTTAACAACACACGTTCTATAAAATGCAGTTCGCAGTTAAAAATACCGACCACAAAACTTTCACGGGTTCTTTTCCCTTCAACGAACGACCTGGCTTTCTGAAATGTAACCAGTGGGTGTCCCCTGAATCAGAAGTAACCCAACGTACTTCCTCGACCTCCATCTTACCAAATTAAAATTGACTTGATTCAGACCAACTTACCTAGCAGCCAAGCGGAATATGAAACCATAGTCAGGCGACACCCATCCAACAACGACAAAAATCGAAGTTTGAAAGGCCGGGCATTCAAAAGGAAAGATTCTCATAAACTGCGTAATGAGTAGAAAAAAATGGCTCGTTCGTTTTTGACATAAAAATGTTGAGAAGAGACACAGATGGATATTTTAACTAATTTAACAAAATTAGAACCAGTTTCCCTCTCCACATTTTAGAATACAGTGCCTTATAACTCGGATATGCAGTATACAACTAATTTTTAATGACCTTTTTCATCATGAAATGATACATCTTTCTCCAAGCCTTCCTTTACTTTCCTTCCCTTCAAGACCCTGCATGTACACTTGAGAAATAAGCTCAAACAGTACTTTTTTAGATTTTTTAAGTGTTCCATGCTAAATTCACTGAACAAAAATCATAAAGGTACAACATTTCCTGCGCAGAACGCGTATCCTCACTTGTAAGTCCTGTGGGCCAGTGCATCAATTTCACGAAAGTGACATAATAGGGTTATTCTTGAGCAAATGTCCAAATGTGGTAATATTCTTTGGAAATATTTCTGAACATCTGAGGATTTACTGTATAAAATTGGCCAAGCTTGATTGAGAACCATACTAATTCTTTGAATCATAAGGGTGCCAGCCATTTCCGGAACATAGGCATAGACAAAGGACAGTGTGTTCCTGTTAGAATTGAGTCGAAGTCCAACCCAATGCTCATTTGTGTGGGATCTTTAACCCTGGATGGACTATTTTCTATTTCCTGAATTAGGAATTGTTGAAATGAAAAAAAATTTAAATTTAGCTCAACTCTTGAAGGACATGTCTTTGAAGGCAATCACAAATATACTGGAGAAAGTAAGACTAGCATGACCAATTTCGTTCGTGAAAATTTGAAAATTTGTTCGTGAGAATTGAATTGTAATACAATTTTGGGACTGAAGCCAAATATAATTCACTGAAGGCTATGATATCTTTAAATTTATCCGAAGTTGAAGATGTAATCGTTTGTAACAGTGTCCCAATACTTCTAGCAATAGCTGTTGCAGGGGTTCTCAGCTGTTTTCTTCAACAGGAGCAATCAAGCTTGCACTTTTTTCATTAAAAGTTTCTACATTTTTGCTTCCTTATGTTTAGAAAAATCAAACTGCAATGATTTATATTCAGAAAATTGTGCCCACACTGAATCCAATCCAAGAAAAAAATTTCATCTGCACATAGTTTTTCGGACCAGGACAGGGTTTTTTGACCATTGAGAGAGTGATGAAAAAATGAGTTATCTGCATCCTTAATAGTATTTGAATAGAAAAAATTCCAATTCAAATTTCCTTTGTATCTTTGGTATGTTACTGGTGAAATGGAATAACATTTTCCATGAAATAATAACTCACTAACATAAGTAAGTTTTATGCGCTAATTTGGAAAGTTTGAGAACCATGAAGAATGTAACTACTGTACTGAATATTTTAGAAACTTTTCAAGAAAAATATGTTAAAAATTAAAATTGCTGGTTCCAAAAGACTATTGTATGTTGAAAAAAATTGTCTGCCGGTCCGCAAAAACTTTTAACCCTACTTCACCGGTCCGCACACCCAATAAGGTTGGGGAACACTACTGCACAACATTTGACAAGTAAACTTACTCCGATCTCAACTTTAAAGAACACCGCGCATAGGGTAAAATCGAATAAAGGCAACTCTCGATATAGCTCGCAACGGTATAAATCCAAATCTTACCTCGAACACCCAGAAATATCGGTTCGGGTCCTTATCCTGGGTGCACAGAGAGAAGCAAGTGCTCCAATCAGAACTGGTCTCTGGAGTAACAGCAGCAAGACCACGTGCCATCAATGGCACAAGCCATTCCCGAAGTTCAACAACATCTTTGAAATTCCAGTGCTTGCAACCACGAACGAATGCTGCCAAAAGCTCAGCTCCCACGCGCTGCTTACTTTCCTTACTGTCTTCCACTAACCGTTCCAAATACGGGCGTAGAGTTTGAGACATACAGCTACCGAAGTTGCTCAGAAGGTGCTAAAAAAGAGAAAAACTCAGCTGTACAGAGCAACTTATACTCATAGCCAGGAACCAATGACAAAATCCTGTAAACAGGAAAAATTCGTCTTCGATACCTCATCAGATCTTCACGTTAAATAAAGGTTCATTTAACAAACCTTAAATAAGCTGAAATGTCGGGGGTCGAATTTGTCGTGCCCCTTGTTTTCTTCCAAACAAAAGAGGTCCATCAAATGTATCATCAGTTTCTCGTCCGTGAACATTTCGAAAACCAGTCTTTCCACCTCTTTCATTTCACTCGGATCTCGGTTCAACTTCGGTTGATTTTCATTCCCCGCATGAACATCGAGTACAGCAGGCCAGCAATACCATCCCAAGTAAGTTTTGTGTACAAACCGAACATCCGAATATTTCTCCTCATTTGTTGTCCAATGAGACTCGTCATACTGGATCCAAAAATTGTCTGGTCTATCCCCTGAATTCGGTGGTTTGAGTCCGGAAGGAGATGTTGTGGGAGGACGTTGAATCCCGAAAGGGACTTTCGCCCGAGGAGAAGATTTAACTTCAAGACTAACAGGATCCAGACTTACAACGAGATGAGGCCGCTTTTGCTGTCGCATAATGCAGCAAGTCATGTAGATGGCATGCTGAAAAAAGAAATACGCTAAATAATTGAAGAGTATGTAAACGACCAGGCAGACTTTCTCGGGTATCAGAACAGTATCGCCTGAATGAAAACTTAAAAAACCCAACTTGGGCACAATTAAACGTGAAACCATTCGGAAACACCTACGAGGTTATGAATAAAACTTCGGAGTCTGGGAAATACGTCTAAATAGGAGAATATAACAATATTTTGAAAAGGACGTTCGAACTCACTTTTCTGATGAACAGGTGATCGTTCGGTAACTGACGAAGAACTGCCTTCACGGCAATCACAGGCAGTTCGATGTCGCTGCGCATTAATGCGGAAAGCATCACCATGCCCATTGTTTTCCTCTTCCACAGGCTACGGTAAATAAACAAAGAAGATATATTCACAGTAGCTCACAGCGTATCATAACATTTCCTGATCACTGAACAGTGTCAGTTTGCCTCGAAGATAATCATGTACAGTAGGAAGACTTTCTCAAAAGCTTTCCGACTGGATATACAGTACAAAAATCTTGTTACAACAAAACTTATGGGACCTGGAAAAAGCTTCGTTATACTGTAAAACTAAATTCGCACGCGATTTGGATCAAATTGTGGCACTTGGGCACGGATCTGAAAAACGAAAAGAGATTCGTTGTAACGAGATTCTACTGTACTACTGATACCTTAAGGGTGATATATCGACAAGTTTTAGATTGTACATTTTGTGATTTCTCATTTTTTGATTTTTTTCCACAAAAAAAAAGGTTCCGAACATACGAACGTCCTCGAAAATTGCTTATTTCGAGAAGATGTCTAAAAAAGTAAAAATCCTCATAATTTTCAAGTTGTCTCGAGGAAAAATGCCCCGTTAATTCGGAGGATGCATGGAGAAATTTCCAATATAAATTCGTTCTGATGCAAACATGATCATATACATCAACTCGTGCAAACTCACAGTCCATCATCGCCCATATGAAGCAGCAGGTCGCCAATTGTCGAGACTAGATTCAAATAGCACTCTTTATTGCTTTCCGACTTTTTCTCCAGAGCAACTTTTCCGGCGGCAATATCAGCAACAGTAGGATACGGAGTGACATCCCGGCACTTTTTAAAACCAGGGATTTCTTGATTCCAAAGCATCTCAGCGGACTTCAACACTGAATCAGGAATCTGCGATCAAAATTTCACACAGATTTTCAAGAAACGTTATTCTAAATGCAACGGATATCAAACTATGGGGTTCAACGCTCAAAATTAGACGAACGAATCCACGCTAATTATTCATGCTGTAAAACGACCAGCAAAAAAAAAAGACCGGTTTTATCAATTCTGAAATTTTGGTAAACCTCTTCAAATGTATGATACCGAAGTTACTCGACCTCAAGCTGGATTTGAAAAACGTCCAGTCCATTCTGAATCACTCCTGAGCAGTGGTCTAGGAGCGCTATTACCGACGGCTTTTCTGACGGTTTGCACTTCAACAATGTAGGCCATAGCTTCATCAAAAGCTCCCACTCATGTTTCAAAAGGAGGGAATCCGATTTTGAACACAATAGATACAGAAGTCCCTGAAATGAGACGAACAAAATATACAGTTTAAATATTTAAAAAAAATACACACAGGAGTGAACTCACCTTGAAAAGCTCGTGATTCTCCACCGGATCTACCGTCATTTTTTCCAAAAATTCGTCAATAAAAAACTTGTACGTCGAGGGATAAAACCGAAGAAGATCCAGTAAGTGCTGTTGGCTATCTATTCTAACCTGGGATCGAATGCACAAAGAAAAAAGCCAAAAATGTATTATTTATTCAAAATTGAAAATGCCATGACCAACGGGGAAATTTCAGGAAATCCTGAATTTACAGACACAATTTAAACGCGGAATTATTGCGAAGGAACTAGTGAATTGAAAGCTACTCAATACACACTTCGAGAAAACCATTAAAATTTCCTCATACCAAGACAAACTGGGCTTAAACAATACAACGATTCGCAAAAAGCTAAGGTCTATAACGGATTTAAAGCTCAAAATCTTTCAACAGATGATCTTGAACCTCAAGGCAAACGTGATTCACCCATGAATAAGAGTAACTTACGTCATCGTAGCGAGAAGTGGCCATCTTTAGGAAGTCGTGATAGATCAAACGATGCCTCGCAGTCAGCGGCCACGGAGCACGCGAGAAACAACGTTCCTCCTGAACATTATGTAGCTGAGTAATCAAAACCGAACGCAAATTCCGGGGTCCTCTGCCGAGTCTGTCTCCCTGCGCTTGTTTCACCACGTTCCATGCTTGTCGGGAACGACTTTTCTGAGAGCTCTTCCGGATACCGAAGTCCATTGCCATCAATGAAAGAATCTGAAAAAGTAAAGAAAAACTCCTCGCTTCTATACTCGTTAAAAAAGATTAGAATCCAAATACTGTATTCCGTTTTTCAATAAAAAATAAGGGTACAGTAAAATAAATCGCACTGATTTCAATTCAAGATGATCCCACTCACTCCGCTGATCCCACACAATGTCCTCGGTTCTTCCTCGGGAGACCCAATCAAACGCTCGACAAGCTCATGCATTACTTCGGCGATACATGATCTGATATTCCGCCCCCCGAACGACAGAAATTTATAGCCATCCGGATATGATATTGTTGGCAAAACCAAAATATCAACAACGGACTCCGTGGTGATAATTGGTTCTTCATCCGTCCATGACGGCAGACCAACGATGCACATGAGCAAAATTTCGTCGATGATGTCCAATAACTTTTCAAGTTCTTCCCTGGAAATGAATACAAAACAAAACTTTAAAAAAACCCCGTTCATCTCATTTCAACACAAAAGAAACGCCCTGAAATGTAGACAGGTGTAGCCTAAATTCCTGGCCCAACTAAAAAACGAAAAAGCCAAACTTACCGAAACCTAATCGAACGTGATATAATCGTAATTCAAAGACAAAAACCTACCTCAGGAATAACCGAACAAAAAGCAATTGATCAGGCGACACCTAAATAATGACACGAAAAACCATGCAGGGAACGTCGGACCTAGTTAAATAAAAATTGAATTTAACAATACATGGTGGTTGAATAAAATATTCACTGCTTGCAAGTTAAACTTCTAAAATATTCGTCTTGCCAGTAATATCAATACTGTATAAAAGTTATTTCGCCACATACCGTTCAATGGAAATTTCTCTTCTCGCAAATTTCGTCAGTTCTTCAAAAATCGGTACCAAAGTTCTCTCCAACAATTTTTCCGCAATATCCGCGTGCTTCTCTGTGGGTATGTTCCACGTGGCTTCCAACTTCTTGACTTCTCCGCCTTTTCCCCAGTCACGAATGTATAAGCGTTTCGAAACTGGATCACTCAAAGGGAATGATACTGAACGAGACTCCAGGGGTTTGATCCGGATGAGAGAGTGAATAATACTGCCAATAATATTCGCAGCCACACTGTAGCCTTCCCTAGACTTCATTTTAAGGCATTTTTCGGCAATACCCGAGATGTCATCTACATACGGAACAATGGATTCTGATGTCGGTACGTGAACAACCTATTGAATGAAAAAGCGAAACGTCAATCGGAGCAAAATTGGAATGGATGTTCTTTTTATCACAATTAGAGAAAAGGCTGAATAACGCGTTAGAAAACTAATTACTGAACATTGCATAGAGAAGAGAACCAATTTCAGATCAACACAAAAATTTCCCTATCTTTGACACATCACTACCCACTCTTCGTTGAAGAAATATAATACTGTACAACCTTTTGGACTTTCAGACTCAAATTCTCATCACTCACGTACAACATGAACAACTCACGTACAACATGAACAAAACAAAGATTACGAACTTGACTCAAAAGCAGCAAATTGAAAAGAAGTTCCGAATCGCCGTTTTCGTCGGAAATATAATCCTGGCTGTCAATTATGGATTTGATGATTTTCAACAGCGGTGGCACAAACGCTTTCAGCGTTTTCTCCGGACAGACCTAAGCAAGTCAGAAGACGAATACAGTAATTCATAACCGATTATAATCGATTTGCAATATAAATTCCAGGCGCATAATTCCAGATAAATCATCAAACAAGGAAATCAACAAGGAAAGAAGATAATGAAGCCCTCACCTTTACAGCAGCTTTGACCATGCCAGCGGCGTATTTTCCGGAGACAGTCGTTTCCATCGTACGCCCAATGATATGGGACTGCAATTTCTCGAGAACGCTCTGTAAATTTTAATATCAATAACATCGAGATGGCGAAGATCGCGAGAAATGTCTAGATAGGGAAGACCCTCTCCAATCGAAATTAACTCACGACTTACCTCTAAAATGGAAGGAGAACATTGCTGAAATATGGTATGGCAAATCATGCCGATTGTTCGAGACGCAACTCGTTCTTCGAACGACATATTTCCCAGCTGCATACCCAAGTCGACGCGTTGAGTATTCGAACCTGAATGGGACGAACTGCTGTCAATAAAATTGAAACAGCGATCCAGAACTTGCAGCACGAAGTCTTCGCAAGACGCAGTTGTCTCACACAGCCGAATTTCACTCTGTAAATGTACATTAAAGCAATCTTCTGAGTTAAGATATTACATTAATTTATTTTTAGTGAAGAACAGCGAAGAGTTAAGACGATTAATACTGAATACTTTAAGTATGTAAGTATGTTCCAACACTAACCTCGGTCAAGTCTTGGTGATAATCCGAGGCGGATGAGCAATCAACGAACAAGACTTGCTCACTAAAAGCATGCATCAATTCCATGGTTGCCATAGTCTTACGAATATCATTCGGGTCGATTCCAGGAAGACATCTGAGCAGGATCGGAAGGACATGCTCAGGACCTTCTTCGAAACACGGCTCACCCTTCGTGCCGTAAAATCGTCCAGATATCATTGGTCTGCTTACTGCAGCCAAGCATTGAAACATCGCGGTTAGTCGATGCGGCTCTGTCACGGTTTCCAACGCTTCATATGTTCTGTGAATAACTTATGCAAATTAGCCATCATGACGAAGGGCGATAATGATCCCTGATGCAGGTAATCTACATTTAAAAAAATTGCATGTAGACGACTTACTGCCTGTATTCACAGGAAAAAAAATGTGAAGTGGAGATCTGGCAATGGAATCAATCGACAAAATATTTTAGCATGAGTATCCTCAGCAACCCGTTAAAAATTGAAAGTAAAATGGCAAAAAATCACAATTCTTCGGGCTTAAAGCGCCAGGAAATTCGCAAAGTACCATCACTTCCGAAGAGCCAAATTTTACTAAATCTAGCAGACAATCATTCGAGTAAAATAGCCTCCTTTTCATACGTGAGCAAAAAAATTAATTTGAAGAAGCTCAAAACTTGGAAGATCGCTGTAACTTTTCAAGTAGGTACAGTACCTTTTCTTCACAAGGAAAAACACGTCTTCTCATGCACATGCAAAACGTTAAAAATCAAAGAATGAGCATAAGAAGGTGTCCGACTATTACAGAAATCGGTCCTTTCAAAAGTTACAATGCGTCGACACTTCAGAGCTAAAAAGAATGCAGGTTCAGCGGAAGAAAAACAAGCACAGATTCCTTTGTTCACCTCTCTAGAATGCGAGGAATGACGATGTCGGGCCTGGCTTGAGAAAGCATCTGAAGAACGTACGATGCCGATTTCAAGCCCGACGGTGACCCAGTGCTCAACAACGCAGCCGGAAGTACACATCGAACAAAACGCTCGATATCACCGTCGCTTATTCGGTATTCCTCAGGATAAGTCCAATCCCAAGTTTTCTTTCGATACCGTTCCCTAAAAAATAATAGAAAAAAATTATGGTTTACTTATACAGTGCTTGTTATACTTCTCATTGTTCTCAAGTAAAAAAAAAGAAAGAAAAAAAAAGCGCCGAATATATTTAAATCTTCAACATCGTTCCACGATCCTTTTCTTTCTAAATGTGTACAAATACAACAATCAGGAACTTCATTCAAGAATGGCATCCAATTTAAAACACAGATATTGGAAAACGTTTTCACATAAGTAGTAAAAGCTAGATGTGATTGTTCTTTTATCACAGAAATCATTGAACGATTCGCAAAAAAGTTTCAAGGATTCTGGGGATCAATTCCAGTCACTTCGTAAGGCAGGGGAATCAAACCTCTAAATAATTCGTACTAGAATGGTAAGAAATGATAAATCAACAACTCAAAGAAGGGTGTAGAAACTACTGTTCGCTACCGCGACTTTCCACACTTGAGAAACGTAGGACAGTACCTATTCAGTCGGACGATGAAACCATCCACCAATGTGTACAGAAATTCTTGAAGCTGATGAACCCAACGCCCTGAGTTGACCGGATTGTAGTATGAATCCAAAGCATCAAACAAAATGTTCAATTGCGGCTGGCATGACTTCGGACCACCCTGTTGCATAAATTCCGTCACTAACTAAATTATATTTTTATAATGCAAATTTTTAACAAACCAAGCATGAAACGATTATTTTGACTACAGATGTCAAATCAAGCGAAGACTTCAAAGATTCTCTCAGGCCTTGGTAAGAGATAGGTAGTCCAAAACGGTGAAGCAGCTTGGAAAAGAACTGCAGGATATATCAAGAATACATTACAGATATAACAAGGATTTTTACAGAATTTCAAATCGAACACGCGACTTACAGTTGCATAATGTGGTTCCCAATCAATATAGCCAACATTATGTTCCGCCAAGCGACCCAGCAAAGTAAGAATATCCTGTTGAAAAAATGTTCAATTGCATAACCATCCGCAAACGTATTAGAAATTAAAAATTACGTTTTCATAAGTGATCCGGTTACTGCACGCAAGAGTGAAACCAAGAACTTCATCAAGCCACAACCTGAAACCTTGGCCATGTAGCTCCGGAGGCATCAAAACATTCAGAAACACTGACAAGTATTCAATTCCTTTGTGCATTGCCGAATCAAAAGGGCAAAGAAAAGGACGCCACTCCATCAACATTTCCTCTGTTGCTTCCCGAGGAAAATATCTACAAGGATCGGAGGAACGTCACTTCCACTTTCGAAATTCGTGGAGGAGACAAAGACTTACGGACTACATCGACGAATTAGTGTTTTTAGAACAGCTTTCAAGTTTCTAAAGGAAAAAAAAAATGTTACGCATTATTGCTGGAGGACTTCCACAGAAAATCAATTGAGTTTCACCTCGGTCGTGTGATAACTTTATCTTTTTGGAGGCGATCATTCGAATTCGCTTCCAATAATCTGTACAGGGGCCACCAGGGAAGCTCCAAATCATCTCGAGAGAGAAGCTCTCGTTTCCTGAAAAATTATGAATCTTATTCAAGCATTTCGGAAATTTTCCCTTCATCGAACTCGCTTACTTCAGCAGTAGACTCAACGTTTGAGCAACTTTGATGACAGAGAAGAAGTCCAAATCGGGAATACACAGTATGTCATAAAGAAGTTTCACGAAGGCAACATGATCTTCCTTCGAGAACTTCCAACCGAACAATTTGACGTACCTACAAAATCAATAAACGTAGGCTTGAAGTCATGATTGCAATCCTCACGAAGAAGTAAAATCATCGTTGAATTACCGTTGAAGCCTCGAGCAAAAGGAAACAAAGCCTGGACGTATTTCTCGCAATAAAATTGCTTTCGAAAGGTTCGCTTTCAATAGTATCAGGAGTTCATTCGACTCCGCGTCCAACTTCTCGGCGTAAGGAAGATGGTCATTAATTCTTCTTTCATGCTGTGGCCGGAAACCGAGCGCAGATGCACGTTCACTTAAATTCTCCGCATCGCCTGATATCTCGTCATCATCATCAGAAGTTGACCCCATACTTTTCAAGAAAAATAAAGAAGCTAATACGCTCTCAGGATTTCGCGACTCAGCCTGCAGAAGGAATAAATTACCACGAGTCAGTCATGACCTTCCTGCGTTTCGAACCACTAGATCATGAATTTCAAAGAAGTTCGAAGTTCCTTACTTACCATCCCGTTGATATCATTGGTCCTTTCGTAATCCAGCACACTTCAATCTAAATCGTTCAGGTTCCACGCGGACCTACTCATGGATAACACGAAGTGGAAACGCAGTTTTACTGATCATTTTCACTCACGTCACAATTGAACACTTACAACCTACATACTTGTCCGACTCAACCATGAAATACATACTGAACGAATGAAAATGAAATTTTGGCATCCAGTGGAGACTTTGAATCACATCTTCCACGGAGGAAATCACGCGGATAGCAGTCGCGGCTCGCAATCCAGCTTGGAAGATCACAGCGACTCCAGAAAGATAATTTACTTTTCGATTTCCTCACAGCTGTCACATTTACGGCTCATTCTGGCATGACAACAGGTAATCCTTCACTACGTTAACTCCTCTCGTCAACTCCGCGACCAATCTACGTCACGTTCTGACATTAATTTCGCTTCTTAAAGGGGGAAAACTTCGCCATGCTGGTTTACTTCTACAGTATTAGCCAACTCCGTTTCACATAAGTGTAGGTTGACTCGAACAGCTGCTCTATGCATGCGAAACATTCTCTTAAAGGTTACACGTACGTTTCTGAACATGTGAAAGGTAACAGAAACCGTCATGGACGCGTCCTTTGTTTTAATTCGTTTATTACCCGTCACCGCATATGCCATTATTGGAGGTGGATGCTATTCTTTCTTTTACTCTTCAATTCTTCATTGGTGTCTAATAAAAGTACATTCACTATTCAGCTATATAGAGGGGGAAACAAGAAAGGGCCTGATATGGATCACAGTGAATCCGCTCCTCTCAAGTGCACTGAAGTGAAGTTTATCGCACAACCCTAGCAAACTCATAGACTCATATGGAGCATAAAGTGCTGCATTCAGCTGCTCTTGATCAATAAAACTTCACTTCAGTGATGGAGGGGATTCACCGTGATCCAGGACTTATTTTCTTGTTTCCATGTGTAGCTGAATAGTCAATGAAAAAGACACAATTATAGCATTATTATAGACACCAATGAAATATTGAAGAGCAAATAAAAAATTGTATCCACCTCCATGATGACGGCAAGTCGCAGTTCATCTATATATATGAGGGTTGTTTCATATATATATATATATATTATGTGTACATATGTGTAGGCAATTTCACGACCGATTTCCTTTAAGCAATAATATATTTCTATTCTTTTGATGTGTGCAATATTATTTCTCCATTTTGCGTCCAACGAAAGTTCACTTTGGAAAATAAGTTATGCCGTTTCGACAAGAGAAATGCTGAAAATAATGATAGAAGTCTACGCCTCGAATTCCTCAATTTGCGCAATGGCACGCGGCGTTCAATGGCTTGGATGTTGTGATTCAACACCTGAAGCAAGCTTTCGGTCAACTCGCTATTAATTGGACAGCTTTCCACCTGCAGAGAGATATATACTTCAAATAAACAAAGGAAAATACTACAGCCAAATGTCCAATACCATCTCTTTCAAAGTGATCATCGCTGAATGTGCTGATTTCAACGACGAATCGTCATCGGCGACCGCGTTGAAAATTGACCAGCACTTCCGAGCTTCCGTAAACGCTACGTCCTCAGCGATCATGGATCGACCCGTTGTTTTGCTGATCCATTGTACCTGGGTTGCACTCTGAGAAACACATGACTGAGATTAGATTACTATGAAAAATGCCAATTTTTTTTTCGTAATCAGAACAGTTTTGCAAAATCAGCAGCAATCATGGATCATACTCAAGAAAAGCTCGAAATTATTTTTTTCCACATTAAAATCAACATATAGCTGCTATGCAGGCTTTTCATTAATTCCTCACAAGTTTTAAAAATCTTTGCATGGCTTCTCGTCTCCGGTCCTCAATCTCCTTTACTCTGATTTTGTCAACTGCTACCAGCATCTTTGCTTCTGTATCCAACATGCAGTACAATGCAGACTTCCTCTCTGCTCCACTCGTTGTAGCGTTTATTATTTTGAGTTGATCCTCTCGCCAAGTATTTAATGCGGATCGGGCTTCTTTGAGTTGTTTCCGATAGATGTTTGCGGATTTATGTGCTTTATGCGAGTGATGCTCAGTTGCGTTGGCGAATTCTTCTTCCTCCCTGAGAATCTCATCCATAAGTTCTTGTCCAAGGAGCATGTCTCGCAGTTCTTCCCATTGTTTAGTCGCGGCGCTTCGGACACTTTCCAAACGCTTTCTCGCAGCGTGAATTCGCCAGATTTTCTGAATTGTAATCGCCTACATGCATTGAAAAAAAAGAAGAGATGATGCACTTTTTTGATGAGAATAACGTCTCATTTCGAGAAATTCGATATAACACGCTGTATAAAAAAACAGAATAATCTATTGACGAATAAAATACGTGAACCCTGATGAGAAATATTTTCCATGCAGCATTATGTACGTGTTATATGCTGTAAAATTTTCTGGGTTCTCGGCATTAGCATGTACTGATGTAACATAAATGAAATCCCATGTCTGCCTTCATTATTTTTTTATTTGCTGCGGTGATGATATATGTTTTTGCACTGCTGCTGGTCATGTACGTTTGAACTTCTATCGAAAATTTCGAATCCCTTGGGGCCCCAACGTATGAAAATATATGCAGACGATTCGACTGATAAACAGTCGAAAAAAATCGTCAATATGTACGAATTTTTTTTTGGGTTTCAAGTCCCTTTATACATGTACAGCATTATTGAATGATTCAATAAATGACATTATTGTATATTAGTGTTGGTATTGCTCCTTTGTTTGGAAATCTACCATTAATTGATATTTTATGTACAAATTACGTACAGTATTGTTAAATTTGCACCGAACATTAAAAACAGAAAAAGTGCTGCATGGCAGCCATGGAGCAATTAAATACCCAGCAAGTACAGTAATGACGACGAATGCTGGAAAGAAAAGATATAGCTTATATGGAATTATATATACTGCGTATATAGTCAAAATTACAATGACTTGAAAAATATTTAATATGCACTGTACATCAGGATTATGAACTCATCGAAAAAAATAAATTAAAAAACTCACCGCGGGTTCGACAGAATTCAAATGAATATTAATTAGCACATCCTTTTTCGCTTTTATATATACTGCGGGTCATTATACAATTATACATATGCTGGATACTAAAGAGGGATTGACTTTGTCTATATATATAAGCTGTACATGATTGTAGACAGTATATTTACGGTTTATAAATGTGACTTTCAAAAATGTTGGGACGACCCAAAAATAATCGTATCAGGTATTCACACAGCGTACCTATCAACAATAATCAAATCGATCTCGTCAATCGACGAATTAAGATTAAAACAAATAAATTGACTGCTGGTAATATTTTACGTATTCTCTGCTGAAGATATTTGTATGCAGTAGATGAATACAGTAATGAACACTTACAGCATGGTTTTGTTTCTCTTGCTTTTTCCTGAAATCTTCGGGACTTCTTGAGCAAAGAGTCGCATGATGAGGAAAAAAAACCTGAGGCGAATAGTCCGGAGGAATATGATCCCAGAAAGGCGTTTGAGTACCTTTTTCGGCCACAGTTTGCACAGCGGTATTTTTAAGTCGCCGTAATGTTTGTACTCCCTTTGAGTTGGCTTGAATGACTGTCAAAATTATCAGATTTACCGTCACTGATTTATGATCAGACATAGTACAATGTGATCGTGCCTGAGAAATATCCCAGGTACTTGAGATACTGTACTCTTGTACTGATGCATCTTACAGTACTCACTCCTCGGAGACGCTTTCGTTCGAAACAAACGCCCAGTTTGAGTTGCGACATTGTAATATACAATGCCTGTTTTCCTATCTCGATAACCTCCAAAATATGCCAGGGATGGTTTCATCTTCTGTATTTTGTCGCACAGCTTGGACAGGACACGGGCATAATATTGATTCACTAGTTTCACTACTGCATCAGCAATTAGTAATTCAAAAAGGCATATTTACAATATAATAGAGCGCAGGCAATTAACCCCGACGCACGGCTAAGTTGCGCTGCTGGTAACAGCTAGATTATCTTTGAAAGAATACGGGCTTCGAATGATACTAGCCCAGGTTTCAAGCGTGCTGGAGTTACTAGGTCATCTTATATTGATCAAGCTGAGTGGAATCCGAAACGGCACAAACGTGCTGTTCGTGAAGTCGCAATGTGTGCGGGATGGGCAACACAGGCTTCCTATTTTCGACGATTGGTAGCGTCATCTATTTTATATATTTAAAGTTTTTTGGCGATGGAATCTTATTTGCTCAGAAGATAGGGCACTGCACATTCTCCAATTGGACTGTCGGCACGTCAAGGATAGGAAAAACCATATGGCGGCATCCATGAATGGTTTCACGATCGCGAAGATGAGTTCGGGGATTCTGCCGGGACGTGAATTTTGAAGATGGACTAAGCTCATTGACTAAAATACAGTATAGGAATGCTGATCGTGAATGTCGTAGTTGCTGATGAATACATTAGCGGAATTGTGATTGACGAGTGTCTCACTGAAAATGATGGTGTTCGTGTCTTGGAGGTGCATTCCAATCAACTTGATGTTTATCACCATGGAATCGAGGATCACGAGAAGTTCGAAGTCCAAACCATGAGTCGAACAGCTTTTTGCTTCTTGGCAGAATGTTCAGATTCGCCCGTGTTTCGGAGAGCTGTCTTTGATCATTGGACCCGAGGTAAGATGTCGCGCAGGAATGAACTTCTATATGTGAATATAGGCCATTCGAAAATCTAGCTGAACGATTGTTTTCGATTTGAATAGGACGGCAGTTATCAGCACTCCTTGATCTGCGCATCTCGGAACTTCAAGATTCTTGCGTTGGCGGAGCATGGAGCCGAAGACTGCAACGCTTAGTAAACGAACAAATCGAAGTTGACTACTTGGCATCTTGGTTGTCTACTCTTGGTGGCGCGTTTTCTGCTTTGGGAGACTCGTTGGCACATTGCGTAAGTTACGTATTGTAGCTGGAAGATCTCGTGACTTTCTACCGTAATATCATATCGGGGCTCGCTGAATTCTTATTATTGAAACGAATCTCCAACTTTAGTAATAGATTTCCATAGAAAGCTGTTAAATGCGCTTATCTCAACAGGCTGAAATCGCCGGAAAAATATCTAGGCAACAACACCTTCTGGCTTGTTGGTACGGCGATAGAATCACCGCTGCGAAGTGTCGAATATTCCATTCTATCAGCCTGATGCAAGGTGGAAAGTTTCTGCAAGCAAAGCAGATCATACGCTCAGAATATGCATTTGCCAAGTCATTGCCTGTGAATCAGAGAGACAAGCGTTTGGAGAACATGTGTCTTGGAGTTTGGGCGAAGTTACGTTATTTGCGCTCCGTTGCTCATCGAAAACCGGCTGCACATATGCAATAGAATACGTGATACTGATATTTTTACTTGGAAAATCGATCTCTAAAATTGTGTGATTCTCAATTCTGTGGCTTGGATTGTCGGGGAATTCCGAGCTGGATTGTTCTATCATATTTCTTGCGTTTTGTTTTTGGGTTTGAACGATATTCTTTCTGTCGTTCCAGGAAATAATTTTATTGCAATGGTTATCGGGTGTGGTAATGCCCTGAAAGGCATGCGAAGCTCTTCTACCGTTAAAGTGCATTGTAAGAAAGAGAAATTGAAGCATCGCTTTGAAATCATCCGGAAGCTCGGTGAGGGAACTTGTGGAAAGGTGCAACTTGGACTTAATCGAGAAACCGGTCAGCAGGTCGGTATTCGTTATATTCCCACCTTCCAAGTTTTATTTCCTGTTGAATTCCTCAGAATTTCGCTTACGGTTTAAATTGACGTATTGTACTTGATTATGAAACGTACAAAGCGTTGGTATCCACTGAAAAAAATTTTTTGGCCGCAAAACTTCCGAAGTCACTTGAACAGGGTGGCGTAATAGTCTATTCTAGCCTTTCTATGACCGCAATCGATCTTCTGTTCTTTTTCTGCGTAGGTCGCTGTCAAAATCATCAAGAAATCAAAAATACAAACGGATGAAGACTTGATAAGAATTCGTCGGGAAATACAGATCATGTCCAGTGTTCGACATCCCAGTATCATACCCATCTTAGAAGTTTTCGAAAATAAAGACAAGATCGTGCTTGTTATGGAGTATGCTGCTGGGGGTGAACTTTATGACTATATTGTTGGAAAGTGTGGGCTTTTGGAACCTGACGCACGACGAATCTTTCGCCAAATCGCTGCTGCTGTCTATTATTGTCACAAGGTATCATCATGATTTCTACACTCAAGCCAATTTTTTCCCCTAATTCTTCATCTTGAGAGATAATTTTCCTTATTCTAATGAAACGCTGAAGTAGGAATTTCTCGATGGTGTTAAAGACTTGTTGGACAAACGGATGATTTTTGAATTATGCTGCAGAAATTTAATTTTTTGGTATAACGGTTGTCTAGATACTGTAGAACTCCGATGCATTTTTAATCTAAAGAATTGTTATCCATTTGTAAGGGTATTTTAAGATTTTCAAGACCTAGACGACTGACCGTACTGTACATCAAACCTGCTATTCGTTTCAGCACAATATTTGTCACCGGGATCTGAAACTGGAGAATGTGTTGATGGATGAGAACGGAAACGCTAAGGTGAGTTAAATTGATTTGGTTAAACGTCTTACTTCTTGTTTAATGTACGGCGAATACACTTTTGAGTTATGTTTCATCCTCGAATCTTGACTGATGAAGATCGCTGATTTTGGGCTGTCAAATGTCTTTGATGAGAAGCGGAAGTTGACGACGTATTGTGGAAGTCCTTTGTACGCCTCCCCGGAAGTTGTAAAGGGAGTGCCGTATACTGGGCCAGAAATTGACTGCTGGTATCTCAAATATTTGTTTTTGAGACTGGAATGATTTCAACTAATTGAATGTGCATTTTTTGAAAATGGGTGGATTGATCCCAGTCATCCCACTAATGAAAGCAATTAAAGGCAGGCATGGAAAGGCTACCAGATTAATGAAAATGTTATGAACGATGCAACACCTGTCTGATAACCTCCCAATCCTAAACGTATTAAACCTCACGGTCCTACTGATCGCTTTTTTTTTTTTTTTTAACATCTTATCACGACATACAGCAGCACATGTAAACATCTAGTGTTGAGTAATTTTGCTGCGTGCTGTTGACCCGGAATCAGTTTTGCTTTTGCCGTGCATGTGATGCAAGCTCACGTTTCACCGGACCTCTTCTTTACTGATAGACTTCTTGCTTTCTTCGTTAGGTCTCTGGGAGTAATGTTGTACACATTGGTATACAGCGCAATGCCGTTTGATGGCTCGAATTTCAAACGACTTGTGAAGCAAATCACGACCGGTGATTTTAAAGAGCCGGGCGAGAAGTCAGGTATGTTGATCCTTACTGTCCCAAATACACTACGATTAAGTCATTCGATTATTTCGTTCCGTAATCGCTGTCATTGAATTTTACCGTTTCTTGTACGGGTTAGAGGTTTAATTTGTTCTCAGTTTCGTCTTCAACACGAAAAGTTGTTCGGCGAAACATTTCGAAGAAATATAAAATTGAAAATTGATGATTGGCCTCGACTGTACCCAGCTTCCGGTTGACATGATCTTTTCCGCAGGTGCTTCGGACTTGATCAAAGGCATGCTGACGCCGGATCCAACGAAACGCCTCAAGATCGATCAGATCTGTTCACATTCATGGGTGAACGAAGGTTATGAAGTTTCCTGCTTAAACGTCGCTAATGAACTCGTCAAGCAAACTCCAGTGCGCCTTGGTTTATTGCTCTCCTTGGCTCCAAGTCCCAAGTCCTGTGAAAAACTCGTTGTCAATTCAGACGAAGAAGATGAGTCTCTCAGCTTGTCCACTGTTGTAAGTTTCCACTTGAACGAACTACCGATTTATATGTTGAATTGTAAATTTAGCCCTGAAATGATTTAAATAACAAACTCCATGCTTGCCAGTCGGAATTATGTAGGTTTTCAGAGAGTTCCTTGTATCTTTGTATTGAGAATCATCCGTTGCATTTTAGTTGATCTATCGAAGTGACGAATTTTTCTAGCTTGGAAAGATTTTTTTGGCGATTGAGGAGTTTTAATTATACGCTTGATCATCCTGAGTTCTTTTTTTTTGCTTTCTCGTGTGAAAAAAATCTGCTGCTGTTGCTCACAAGGGTTGATCGAGTGCCTGGATGCATCATATATAAAATTATTCATCTTACTTGAAAATTATTGAATTAAGTGAGGAATTCGTCGGTTTTCACTTTTGGGGTTTGAACGTTTGATAGCCGGACGACGAGCCACCTCCGTTGACTGACGACGAAAATTCAGGAACGTTGGAAAATATACGCGATAAATTCGAAAAAGAGCTAAGCGAGGAAAAAGACAATCCAGAACCGCAAGATGATTCTAAGCAGGTAGTATCATCGGGAAATTCTTCGGATCATCTTCAAGTGACTGAAGACGACGAGGATGCACAAAAGACTCCGACGCCGTTTGCTGACGAATCTTCTCCATTTGGAATGAAGCTTGCTGGTGCAAAAACAAGTCAGCACCTGCCTCTAGTCGGAGCGAGGATGCCCTCCGGAATTTATGCGTGCGGTCTGTCTCATTCCTTGAGCCTCAATCAGGTAAATCACGACGGAAAGTTCTAAAATGAACGATCTCCTGGCGTTATCCGCTCAGGGTTTATGATTATTCGGGAAGATTCTACGGCAATGCGTGCTAGAATTGGTTCCGATGTCTGTGTCAGAAGAATAAAATAAAGTTTTTTTTTTTATTCTAATGACTGCTTTTTTTTTTCCAATACAATGAAAGACTCCTTGGAAAATGCCTGAGGAGCACCCGGGGGATAAGACACCAACGTTAGAAAAAAGTATGGATACCTTCGGATCGCCGGAAAATGTCCCAATCCATGCGTCAGATTCGATCGCATCAGAGGAGGAGGCAGTTGTTGGACCAGAACAGCCATCGACTTCACCATCGCAGACTACATCTCCCGCGAAAAAAAAGTCGTCATTATCGTTTTCACTGGCTCCTGTTGATGAGCATGAAGAACCGCAACCGCACAAGACGAAAGTTATCTCCAGTGTATCTTTCAAAGTTGCACCCGTCAAACTTGCTGAGCAGCTTGGATTCCGAACAGTGCAGGAAGAAAATCGTGCTGACGACGTGTGAGTTAGAAAAAAATTATTTGTGCAATGCGGAGGGCAGCTGTTGTAATTAACGTTTCATGCGTCACCTAAATTGAGTACATTTTCTCAACGAAGAAATAGCAGTTGTATGTCAGACATCCACACAGAACGGTGTGAATTTCAATCATCTCTTGAAAAGTGTTCCACGATTTCCATCTTGACAATTTTATATCGATTCTGGTGAGGTGACACTAGGTACAGTATTGAGTGGAGATGTGGAGTGCAGTAAATTACGATATTCAGTTTTTACCGCTAATATCATAGGCTGCTGGTAGCTAGAATTCAACGCGATTCAGACAACATCAGTCTGAAAGCATAAGTCGGTCAGTCGTTCCGGTGAGAAGAACCTCGGTTATATTATTGAAGTACTGTATTTACGGTCATAGACTCGTAGTTCTTGCTTAAAGTTTCTGCCATTCTTAAACCTTCGTCACTCCATCGTCGATTAAAAATGGAAATCTTTCGTAGATGTTCTGCAACCTCGAGGATGTCATCGAAAATGAACGAAGCTGGAGCCATCCATAAGCTGCCGGTTTTGCACCATAGTCCTCGAGAATGTATAATACCGATAGCATTGGAAGAAGGGGGTTATGCTCCAACTCCCTCTTCGTCGGTTACTTCAATCGCTTCGGAGTCGTCGACTTCCAGTCGTCAGACTCGTTCCTCGAGCTTTCAACGTATCAGCGGTAACCCCGATTCGCTGCGCAGCAGAGTTCACTCCTTCTTCAACGACGATAATCAAGAGAATTCCAGGCATTTGGTGCGGAAGAGCTCTGAAGGTAATGCGAGGGTTGCGTCCTGTCGATATCAATTTCGATTGCATCTGTAAAATAAATGCGATTAAGATGCTGTCTTGTTCACGTAGGGAACGAACACCGATTTGGAACTAACTTGGAGCAACGAGCGACGACTTCTCGTTATAGGAGATATGCTTCTACTCTATCGGCTTCATCTCTGGATGATGCTGAGGATGTGGACAAATTGAACGCTGCAGCAATTGGGTGAGTATTCGTAGCTTGGTGCAAAAATTAATCTTCCGTCGATTCATTTTCGTTGCGCGTACTCCGACAATTCGGTTTGCGGTGAATCGATCGACGAGGAATTCTTCTAAATCTAATACTATATCTGGAGAATTGAAGACAAGAAGCGGCGCATTTTTCTCAAATTCTCTCCTGTCGAAAACTTTACCTAGTTCTTGAAAATCCAGGATGAAAAGAAGAATTGACAAGAGTAATACAGTACATTGAAACGAATTTTTGAAGAAAAAGTTGGAAGTCCAAATTAAAAATCATTCACCTTCGGCTAAGATTTTTTTGGTTTACTAAGAAGACAACATTGCGGCTTTGAATAAGCAGCTAACAAAAATCAAGAAAGTACTATTTTTATGAAAGCTTTTACGCTGGATTTATGCACTTCTGAAGTAGAGTACGTTGAATTGGGTAAGAATTATATTCAGCTGGACTCTCCAAAGAAACTGAATAAACTAGAGAAAATTCATGGAAGAGAAATTCTGTAACATGAGGTCAGAAGCTTATGGGAGCACAAGGAAATCGTAGAGAGTTCACCTATAAAACCTATTGGGGGAGGGGGGGGGGGGGGGTTTGATGTAGAATACTGTTTGAAATGGAGCAATTCTAAGATTTCTCGAGACAAATTTTCACGTGTTCGAGAACTTCTAAAAAGAGCTCTTATTCCGATTTTTGACGAAGAGTTGAACGAGTTTAAATTTTGCACTCGAGACTCGAATTTTTTTTACACGATTCTTACTCGGCGTCTTGAAACCGAAGTTGACATGATTTCCGCGTTCGTTCGAGTAGTTCAAGACCACGCTTGAAGCTGAAACTTGAAAAGAGGGATAGTGTGAGTTCAACGGACGACGAAGACGATGACGATTTCGAGATACTCAGTGCGGATTCTCTCTTCAACTCAATGCTGGCTCGGGTTCGCGGATTTTCTCGAACCATTCGTTCGAACGATGATCATTTTGGCATATCGAGGAACTTGGGCGCCTCAGCGTTTTCGTCTTCCACGAATTCCTTGCTGGGTTCATTCAACAAAGGCCAACTCTTCTCCAACTGTGGGTTCGGGTGGGATCGTGACGAAGAATGGGATGATTTTTTTCGGTAATTCTGCATCCCGTCAGTCAATTTTCGAGCTTGTGTTTTTGCTGCGTCAATGTTAGTCGCCCTTTCATCCTTCCTCAGTTCCTTTATGTTCGTTATTTTTTTCTGGCTTGCGGAAAGCCTTACGAAATGAGCTTCTTTGGACCGTTGGTCTGTGCAAAGGTATTCTTTATTAGTAAAGCATTTCCTTGTTTTCCAATAGTAATTCAGAAATTCTTTTGACGGATCAGCAGCCACTCGCATCTATACTTGTATGTAAACTCTTCACGCAACATGGAATTCCGTGCCCTTTAAGTTTTTGAATCTTCCATTTTTGATGAGGTGTTCCGCTGTTGAACTTCGACTACAACGAACATTTTGCGTATCCAATTCGTTGTACCAATGATTTGTTGTAGAAAGACTGGTTTTGAAAAGTAGGACCTTGTATCCCATGTTTTCTGATGCTGACGTGATCAAAGAAAAATTTTTGTTTTCAATCGAGAAGAATATTTGAATTAATTAGTGGAACTCAGTGCCGGATACGTGTTAAATGTAAGCTTTCGTAAATATTAACAAGAGCATTTTACGGCAATCACGTTTTAGAGTTCGTCATGGTCGTATCAGTTAAGCAATTCGAAAAATTGCGCTTAGCATTCGATACTGTACTTTATTCATCTTACCAGGCAGTGGGAATCGTGTTGTACTAATAGATATCTCTATGATGACATTTGTGTTGGAGATTGCAATAAAGATGACAATCGCACTGTCTCAAGTTCTTCGTTGTTCGCCGTTGAAATCATCTTGGGTTCACTTCAATGTTTTTTTTTTTTTTCACAGGATTGGTGTGATATCTTGTGTTAAGTGCTTTTCGAGACCTAAATCATGGAGCAGTTGGAAATGTACGAAGCCCAGAAAACTGGAATGAATACTCAAACGAGCATGACTTCGGGCGGCGTTGTTGCAGGCAGAGCGGCCTGTCGCAAGTGCGGTTACCCTGGACATCTCACTCATCAATGCAGAAATTTTCTTCAAGTGAAGCCGAACAAGGATGTGGTTCTCGATGTGAGCAGCACGAGCAGTGAATCCGAAGAGGAAGTTACTCCCTTGACTAAACTCCAACTTGAAGAGCTGAAAGCGAAATTGAAAGCTAAAGCAGATGAGAAAAGACGCAGGAAAGAGGAGAAGCGGAAAAAGAAAAAGGAGAAGAAGCGAAGAAAGCGGGATTCTAGCAGTGACGAAGATTCTGATGACAAAAAAAAGAAAAGCAAAAAGAAGTATTCTTCCGAAGATTCCTCGAGCACTAAACGAAAGCATAAGAAAGCGCATCGTAATTCCTCCCGCGATCGCCGTAGGAGTAGAAGTTGATGCATCATCCATTTATATTTAGTGATCCCGATTTTTTAAATAAAATGTTTTTTCATGTTCCCGATTTTTCTCAAGTTCGGAAAGTATTTTAAAATCCTGTATTCCATTTTCTTCAAGGTTTTTGTTTTGTTGAAGATCTTAAACAACAGTCGCGTAAGTGCAAATCATGACTGACGACGCATTCGCAGACAATGCAGAAACTGCAATTGCTCCGACCAACGAGTCATTGTTCCCGCCTGTTGTTTCTGCTGAAATTCCGGAAATCAAGCTGTTCGGAAAGTGGAGCACGGACGATGTGCAGGTTTCCGATATTTCATTGACGGTGAGTTTTCCTTCTTTTCGAACAACACTCATGACGAAGAGATTATCTTATTAGTAACTCTGTACAATGTGCATGACTCGAAAAGAAATTCAACTGAAAATCTTATTATAGCTCCTGTTTCGAGTATTAGTGCAATTCTGCGTCAGAAATACTCGTCGGATGTACAAGTACACGTCTGGTTGATGAAATATTTTTTTAATTTGTTTCGTGCAGACTAGTTCGTATATTGCATTGCATATCATACACATAACCGTGAATCTTTGTGTTAGGATTACATCGCCGTTAAGGAGAAGTCCGCTAGGTTTTTGCCGCATTCATCTGGTCGTTATGCTGCAAAACGGTTCCGGAAGGCTCTGTGCCCCATTGTTGAGCGATTGACCAACAGCTTGATGATGCATGGACGGAACAACGGCAAGAAACTCATGGCTGTGCGAATTGTGAAGCACGCCTTTGAGATCATTCATCTGCTCACCGGCGAGGTTAGTATGTCTGTATACCTCCATTTCGGGAAATAGGGACGACAAAAATTTAATGTATTGAGAAACATCATTAATCTACGGTATTTCGATTACGCTTCCGTATCCGAAGACGGATTAACCGTTTCATATACAGCATGTCGCTGGAAGTCGCGATTTCGTTTCAATACAAAACTGAGTCGTTCGAATTTCAATTCTCTGTCCGGTTTCTTTTCGAGTGATCATGAGCATTGACACCAAAGCACATTGTGCCGATGGGTTGTTCGAGGAACTTTTGTGAAATGACAGCCATTCGTTGCACCTCTGCATGTACTTCATTTGAGAATTAAAACATGCTGAGAAAGCCCACTTTCCCGCGAGGAAAAGAAACTTTTTTTCCGCCGAAAACATTTTTAGACTCCCGGTGATAATTACGGTAGCAAGATTTTCTTCAAGATTCGGGTTCTTTTCCATTTTTAAAATTTTGAAGTCAAGCCTTTTGTGCGACGTATGTCTTGGTAATACGTCATATTCAAAGTAAAAATGTTCGCGTATCGCCTCTCAACTCTTTCTACAGTATCTTTCTGTGCTTCTGTTGAGTGAAAGGAATATTCGGCATTATTTTGAATGCGTTTAAAAACGTGTAATTCACTGTCAGAATCCGCTGCAAGTGTTGGTGAATGCGATCATCAATTCTGGTCCGCGAGAAGATTCGACTCGTATTGGACGTGCCGGTACAGTTCGTCGTCAGGCTGTCGACGTTTCACCATTGCGTCGCGTGAATTTGGTTAGTAAAATTTTTCGTTTTGTCTGCTATTTTTCGACTAAAGACGATCTGTAATCGAAGATGCATAAGCGAAGAAGTATTAGTTTCCGTAATTACTAAACAAGCTTTTACATGAGAATAGATCAATAGACCCATGGAGTTATCAACGTAAATTGCCGGATTCTGCGTCAACTTACGTTATCCGAAATGTTACGTGACGAGAAAATTCTGATACTGAAAATAATGAAAAATATCTCACACGACGCTCATCTGCGTTATAAATAAAAGAACATTCAACTCGAGTACGGTATTTTTGGAGGATATGAATATATAATGTCCCACTTCTCTGTGGTTTCGCACTTTCGCAGCAGATTTGCATTTTTGAGTAATGCAAATGCACGTTTTTCCGAGAATAAAATTTGAGAGTCGTGCGATGTCTTCGTATATTTTCCTTTTTTACGAGCGTACACATTTAAAGTTTAACCCATGAAAATACTGTAGTACCCTTAAAAATAATGCTTAACAATATTTTTGTTCCGATTAGGCTATTTGGCTCCTTTGCACGGGTGCTCGCGAAGCCGCGTTTCACAACATCAAAACGATTGCTGAGTGCTTGGCTGATGAACTAATCAACGCTGCCAAGGGCTCGTCAAATTCGCACGCCATCAAGAAGAAGGACGAACTTGAGCGTGTAGCCAAGTCCAATCGTTAAAGCGGCGTCTTTTTCCGCGATATTTGTTCGTGTACAATTTCCTTGCTTTCGGTTGAAAGCCGGATAACACGACCGGAGAGGATGAAAGAAGTTTGCCACTGAAGCCTGTGTTTGATTGTTTTTCTTTGTACTGTATTTGGAATTGAGAACTGTCGCAATTACCGCTTTACGTAATGTATTCAAAATTTTATTTTCAGAAACTTCTATTTTCTGTGTGCGAGTCGTTGTAGACTTCCATTCGTTACTTTGTATCGTCTCTGGAATGATGGACAAGGATCTCTTGGACATTCTTACCGACCTTGAGTAAGTAATTGGGCTCATTTTACTGATAGGCATGATTTCATTTTCAGTCAGCTGCTCGATGGCGGCAGTGTAGGAATAACAAATGATTATTTCGTGATTTTGCGCCATTTTTCAAGCATTTTCGGTATGTATGGCTACCGAATCCACTACTGCGGAGTAGTGGATAATAACTTTGCGAATAGTATATCCTGAAGCAAGCATCTGTTGTTGTTCCCAAAATGTTTACTGCTGAAACCTGAAAGAGTTCTAGAAAAGAACCTGGATTGTGATGATTTTCATTCGGAAGCAATCCGGAGGAGCAATTGAACAGCGCTAGTTCACAACGTAGCAAGTCTTCGAATTTATTTTATTCGTACTGTACTAGGTCAGTTCTTGGGTTTTGATCTGCTGCTCAATTGCTTCCTTTTGCTTATGTTTTTCTGTTCGATTCGGTACCTATAATTTTCAAGTAAATTTCTTCTTGGTTGAAGTGTGTAACTCTGTACGAGTGGGTTGAGAAATTGCCTCGATTATTATGGTCTAATGTTTTTTACGTTTCCTTGGTTCATCGTTTGGGAAGAAACGACATGTATTATGCGTCGAAATTAGGAAAACGGAAGCTTCCTCTTTCGAATTATTTAAACCCGTTTAGGAAGAGCGCTCCTCGGGCCTTGTTCTCTGGAGATCTTGAAAATTGCGCGAGAGGTCATCGTCTGTTGGCATCTTCGATTTAATGACGTGAAACTTTTCGAAAATGTTACTTTATTCTTCCAGGTATAATGGGCCTTTGTTGGACGAAATGAAACTAAAGGAGGCATTGAACGCTGGGCAACGCAGTGTGGAATACACACAAGTCGTCGCGTGGCTCTCAGCAGAGTTGCGCCAATTGTGCAACCTTGAAGAGCAAGTTAACCCTGTTGTCAACCCTGAAGATTCTTCGCATTTCATGATGGAGCTGTCTTCGTTTTTGAAAGAGCTCCGTAAGTTTCACCTTTTTGTAAAACCTTCCGGAATGATTCGTTTTTAAAATTTCCGGACTTCACAGAATATTGGTTGTCCAAAAGGTCCTCCTGTGCCACGAGACGAATCGAAAGTTGACGAATTTCCTCTATTTCTTCATCACAGTGACACATTTTTCTATTGCAATACAGTGCTGTAACATTTGTGAATCGCGATGTGTTCGAGTAATTTTAGTGGATTACTGTGTATTAAAGTACTACCCCCCCCCCCCGAAATTAAGTGAATTTTCTCAGTTAACCTGCACAACGAACGCGACTCAGCGTGTGGTATATTGAGAGGTGTACAGTACTGGGAGAGTGTCTCAAATTTAAAATTTGCGAATTCGATTAATTTTGATACCCTGAACTACACATGTTATGCTTGCCTTTGGGCTTGGGAGTGTTTTTGTTCTGTTTTCGAAAGGGTTTTTCGTTTTTCGTAGACTGTCCACATCCTCTGCTAACGGAGGGAGCATTGAGTAAGCGGTTAGGAGATTACAAGAGTCGTGCCATTTTGCTGGAGTTTTTGGCGACCGAACTGCAAGCGGCACGCATGATCAACGTGCAACGCCTCAAATCACCGAGCAAGTCACAAGTTTTAGTCGGAGAATCCGAAACAGCCGCGTCTCTGCGGATAATTTTACAATCCTTGGGGTTGTCTCGTCCGCCCGAAAACGTCACGGCAGCACAGATTTTTCAGAAAACGCAGTCCAAGGTGAAATATGATTCATAGTTTAAATCTTCTTCCAGTCCCACTTTTTATTGAACCGTCTGTAATGCAGATGATGACTCATTTTCGTCTCTTTTTTTTCGGTGCACTGAAGTTATCGGAGATTCTGTCGAAGCTACCGAATGGGTCGCTTGGTGAGCCTTTGTTCCACAAAAATTTGTCAGGAAATCAATGGCAGCAGTTGGAGAAACTGCTGTCGGATTTTTCTCAGGAATACTCTTTACGAAGGCAAATGTTACTCACCAGGTTGGACGTCACAATCCAGTCATTCAAAGTGCGTGTGTATTTTATTTCAACTTTCTTTAACGGTTGTGTATATGTTGCATGCTCACAATTTCATTTGTAATTTTAATGCACGATTTATGTTTGTCTTTCTAGTTCGAGGTCATAAATCGTATTTATTGCGGACGTGTATTTTCTCCCGAATGGTGTCACGAAATTACACTAAAATTGTCTGCCCTGGATTTTCGTAGCGCTTTCCTTGGTCGAGTCTTTATTTTTGGTCTATTTTATATTTTTGTTTTTCGTGAATTGAATAAAATTTTAGGCAAAGTTCTGCATGGAAATTCCAACAGATTTTTCGTGGATTTTTTTTCTTTTTCTTAATGATTAGGATCAGTTTTTGTGAAAACCAGTTATTGTTCTTTTAAAATTTTAGGCTAGTGGAAATGGTTTTTTTTCGAATATTTCGTGTACATCGACTTCTTTCCATGAAGAAAAGATTTCATTGCGCAAAATTTGATAGAAGTCCGTATTTTTTAAAACGATTATCATACGTGTAACCTGATATTCCTATGATGGATTTGTCCATTGGTTTTTGTTTTTGAGTTCAAAGGAATAAAAAATATATTCCAGGGTAGAAAGAAAATGAATCGTTTGATGGGTACGAGTCTTTTTTTTTCTGTCTTCTCTACAGTACTCTAAAAAAACCTCATTGATCATTTACAGCGCGTCCTAACGTCTCTTTGTTCCTACTTGAGGTGATATCGTGTTGGTCGACTGATCGAAAATTTTGAAAAACTTGTATTGGTGCGCGTAATCATTTTAGATTAAGTTTTTCGCATGATTTGAATTTACCGTATTTTTCAGTGGTCTGAAAAACTGAAGGAGGAATCCGAGAAGGTCATAGAAGCCTACAAGCAACAGCGAAGTTATTTGTCCCAGGAACCGGACGTGATTTTTGCCGACTTCCTCGCCGCGCGGAAAGATCTCGCTATTTTGGAAAAAACCTCTTCTGCCGCAGTCCGACTGGCGACGAAGTCTCATCTCAATGACGTTCTTATCGGGCACGTTCCGGACCGCGGCGGTCGTCCCTCCGAGCAAGCCGCCCCGCCGCCAGAAATGCCTTCCTGGCAAAAGCAGCGTGCTCAAGGTCCGCAGTCAGCTGGAGGAGGAGGTGGCGGCGGCCGCGGTGGAGGTGGTTTTCGCGGTGGGCGAGTTCAGGGCCAGCACAGGGACGATGGCGGACGTGGAGGATATCGAGGCAGCGGTGGGGGTTGGGGAGGGCGCGGTCGTGGGGGATTCAATCAGTCGTACGATAATAATTACAACTACAGTGGTCGAGGCGGAGGGGGTGGTGGGGGCAGCGGTGGCGGTGGGTATTCTGGGCGTGGCAGAGGACGAGGAGGGTATTAGAAACGAGCGTCTTGTCGCTACTGCTTCTGTTAACGGGGACGAAGTGATTCTCAGAAGGACAAGGCTTTACGTTTCCCTGAGCATTAAATCATCGTTTTAGTTCCGCACTTCACGTGCGTGACGTGCTTGAATCAAAGTTCACAACTTTTGTAGTTATCTCGATTTCCGAGTCATTAGTAGATTCAGCATGGTGCAGTGAACAGGACTAAAACTCGAACAAAAATTTAAGTCCATCTTCGAAAATTTACGGGTTATTTTTTCAAATTTTCGAAGCATATTTCTTATTTTTTCCTCTTCATCAATCGAGAACGATGTTGTCTGATCTAAAGTATGAAGAAAAATAAATTTGCTGATTACTTGTAGAAGTTCTTGAATTTTACAACCTGATGGAAAAAATTGGGCAAAGTACCGCGAGTTCGTATTGTTCTTAATAGTTACTAACATGGATTCGTACCAAAGCCACGAAGCTAGTCCTAAATGAGAATGTACCTTCTTCCCTACGATCAACTTGAGCATAGCTAAGGCGCTGTGGTCCTGGAAACTTCGACTTTTATTGTGATCCTGGCTATTTTTCCGAGAAATGATGGAACAACAGCTGGTCATTGTTGGCGGGGGTGAGAATGAAATTTTCGCTTGTTGCATTTCCGTCGCTTTCAATGTCGATTCATTTATCGCCATTACAAGAAGTCGTGTCGCTCTTCCTCGAATACCGGCAGTGAAAACATTTTTAACGCAGTATTTCGGCATTCTGAGATTTTCGGAAGTCTTCTGCCATCTTTCATCGGAGTTAGTCAAACGCATCTTTGGGTTTTCCCATACGTCCTCTTGTCCGAAATATTTCGGCAAGCGGTCGAACTGAAATGAAGGAAATAAGAGCTAAATTGAGACGTGGTAGACCCTGAAGTATTTTGGTACCCAATTGATGCTCTGTCTGTGTCCCGAACTCATTTTGGAAATGTTTCGAACTGACAATGAAATCCATCTGTGAGATAATCTCCGACTGCCTTAACTTCATCGATATATCTTCTGTACTGTAATCGCTCAAATAAACTGCTGCCGCTTTTTTTTTTTTTTAAACTTAGGAAGTTCGTATTGCCCGTTACACTGTGCTTGATTCACGAAGTACAGTAATTGCTACTTTCCTTTTTTGAAGGAAGACAGATACTCGAGATGTGTGACTCATGACCCTCTCAGTTCTTCAATTTATTTTAACTGGAGCTCGGAACCAAAGTATAAGTCACACGCAAGAGAAAATAAATTTTAGTGAAATGCAATTTACAATTAGTTTTTATTGATTTTTTTCTCATTTCCGTGCTGCCAATAACGGGAGGATGCAAAACCAAAGCTTATAGATTTGCTTATGACTTCATTGATGGTTGGAAAGCCTGTTATGTTCGGTCATTTTCGTGTCGAGCCGAGGAAGGGCGCGAGGGTAACTTATGATGGCGAGAGCAGAAGGTTGTTTTTAAATGAGGAATTTTCTGTGACAATTTCATTTTTATCTAGGCTTTTTTGAAGGATTAGTTTTGATTTGAAAAAATGAATGGTGATAAATCTGCGCCTTCGGACCTCAAAAGTCTGTTGAACTTCTCGATACGAGCTACCGGTGAAGGAAGCGATGAGCCAAAAGACAGCGAAAATGCGGAGAGACACGGCATCGATTCCGAAAGGGCCGAGTGGCTTCGCCAAGTCCTCGCCAACCTAACCGTGGACATTCCCGAAGAACTCCGCAAAAACCTCGCCGATTTATGTGCGGAAAATGCCTCCGAAAGCGATCAAGTCGAAGCTCTGGATGCAATCCTCGACATCGTAGACGACCTCAACTACGCCACAGACTTCTTCAAAGTGGGTGGTTTCAGAGTTTTGCTCAGGTACCTTCGGGAATCCGACAGCCCCCCGGTGCGTGCCAAATGCGGTGAAGTGATCGCCGAACTCGTGCAGAATCACGAATGGGCCCAAAAGGAAGCGCTTTCTCACAACGGATTAGAAGTTCTCGTCGCCGCTTTCCTCGAAGACAATGACGTGAATGTCAAGACCACCACGTTCTCCGCCATCGCGAGACTGGTTCGGGATTCCGAAGAGTTGGTCCGCCATTTTGGAGCCCAGCATGCTGACGTGGTCGCCACGGCTTTAGAGCCGAGTGCACCACTGAAGTTGAAAACGAAAGCCAGCTTCTTCCTCAATCACATTCTGGTTTTAGTGCCCGAAGTTGTCAAGTGCTTTTCTGCGTGTGTAGACAAACTTGCGATGGCCTTCGGAACTGATTCAGTCACGAATGCTTTTGTGTTGGGTGCTTTGAGGTTGCTGTGGACTCTGGAAGTTGCCGAGCAACAGAAGGACTTCATATTTAAAGTTTCGCAGAGGAAGAATGAGATTGAGAGTGATGATCAGTATTTAGACGAATTCAACCAGGCGCAATCTTTTTTGAAACGAGTCCACGTTGTTGAAATGGGATGAAATTATTTGTTGATCGTTTTCACCATCTGTGGTATGTTTTTTTTTTCGTGGCTCTGAGTAATGAAGATTTTTTTGTGTGATTTTTAAAATTATGAATGTCTAATACTTGAGTGCTGTATATCGTTGATGCTGCCAACTCGAACACAAATGATTATTCAAGTGCAATGTCGATTGATCTGTCAACAGGGAGACCCTTAGGGTCGCTAGACACAGGATAGATGCCGACTTTCCTACTGTTCGCTGCGCGAGCCAGGAACCTGATTCCTGATTAGACGGGTGAGAATGTTCGACGCTAATTTTCGGTTCTCTAAGAAAAGGAATTAGCTTTTCTAAAACTTCCGCAGAAGAACGTCCCATAAGCAAGCGAATGATTGGCTCCATCTTATTTTTTCCTTTTTTTTGTTACGATTTTCCTTCGTGAAATTAAATCGGTGATTCTTGCTGTTGTTTGGACCGTAATCAGGCAACTTCAAATTCATTGTATCGCCGGAAAGTTTTGAAACTTTTGAACGATTCTGGAGAAGGAAATTAAATGTACTGCCCATGTCTCTGAATTGGATGTATCGCAGAACGAATCATTATCGACATTTTCATTCGAATATTCCAGGGAAACCTGCATTCTCATCGCTCCGCTGTTCGTCGAAGGATGACTCCGGCGGAATACTTGTATTATCTCTTCAATTCCATGTTGCTTGGAGAAGAACCGGTGAGAAATCGTCGGTTGTAGACCGACATCCAGAACTAGGCTCTAATTTAGTGATTTTTTGGTCTTGTATGATTTATGTTCGGAACGTAAAAGTTTTTCATTTGGTAATCGCATTGTTCCTGCAAATACAGAAATGTAATGTCCCTCGTTTTCATGGATTAAAAATTGGGTTGAAGTTATTTTCTATTTCCTTTCTCAGACCATCGAGGACGTGATCTTATTGGTAGGAACTGGAGTAGCATTGATAGCATTCATCCTTTGGTGTTGTTTCCCGATCGTTCCAAAAGAACCTGTGGTGGAAGATGACGACTCTAAATACATGCAGCAGCAGAGAACGGAAGGCTATGATCCCCGCATGTATTAATGCTAAGTGTTATCTCTAAGTGGACGTTTATGAAGCCTGTGTGGGTATAATGCGGGAAGATCAGCATTTCTTTTTCCCTCTGTGATTTTTTGGATTTTTGTGTTCATTTGAGTGCTATGATGTTTTGTATTTTGTAACAGTGGGATGACATATCGGCTAGGATTGTGCGTTGTGATTATCGTCCCGTAGTCAAGTAATTTATTTCGACGTACCAAGATCTCTAGCGCAAACGATTCCCCGAGTGATCTCAAAACCAGACGGAAAATTTGCATCTTTCAATATAATGTCGGACATTTCATGTTTGGCAGTTCTAGTCGATGATTATATGAAATGGTTTTGTGGAAGTGTTCTTGTTCTTCGCGGATGTTCTGTCAGCCATGCTCGTGTTGTTCCAAGGCGGACGGAAATTTTTAAAAATGGAACCGAGTGCTTGCCAGGATTATGTTAATAAATTTTGTTGGATTGAACAAGGTTTTCTTTTTGAAAAGGAACCAGCAATGTTCCCTCAGATCTCTTCCTTTTCTTGAAATGCGTATAGTGGCGTGTGGTTCTGTGTCCCCTGTATGATAAACATTGGGCCAAAATCAAAGCTGATAAGTCACCTGAACAAATTTGGGCATTAAACAGAAAATACAATGCTGAAACTCAGATAGGACAGTCTTGATCTCTTGTGGGGAAAAAGTCAGAAGAGCACAAATTGCCAAGAAAAATACAATACTGTACTGTCTCTTGTAAATAAGCTGTCTCCAAGATTCTGTCCAGTCAGCTGCCAGTACCAGTTGGTATAGCCATTGTCACATAGCTGGCAAATGCCAGTCAGTCCACTTGTGAGCCAGAGCAGTCGTTGGTCTTGCCAATCCCAGCCCACCTAACTGCAGTTGGGTCACCAAATTGCTAGGGAACCCCAACAATTGGGTGACTAGAATTGCATTGATTCTAAAAACCTGGTTGCACTGACTTTCCAGGCTTTGGTGTGCAGAATTTTTTTCTGCTACAGTACAATTACTTTTTTTTTGAAAATTTCAGCAATGTTAGGTTATGTCAGTTTAGTTGAGGTTGGGTTTGATGAGTTTTTTTCTTTTTGTGAAAATTTTTAGAAAATGAAATTTTGTACAAAAGTTCTTTCTAGGATAAATTCCAGGGATTGGTGAGGCCAAGGACTGCCCTTGCTGGTGGTTGGACTGACAGGTGTTTGCTGGCTGGTGGATGTGCCACCCTGGTTTGACCAATTGGTGGCTGACCAGGTACCCTAGGATTCCTAGAAAACACACTCATGGGATTATTTCCAGTGCTCACACTATATGGTACACAGAATGTTCCTTACTTTCAGTGTTGGTAGGTAAATTCATGCCTGCTGCTGCGGGCAATTAGTAACACTGAGAATTTGATGCAGAAGTCAGTTTTGCCTTGCATGGAGCTTCTCATTAATCAATGGGTCATGTGGTTGTCATAATTCATTAACACCGTTCATGGAAGCGACTCTATGTACGAATAATACATGAGCATACAGCGTAATGTATATGAGCAGTTCCGAGGAGCCATTCAAATTGTCCAAATGACACCCTGACAAAGGGTAAGCAACTCGCGTGCTTATACCGTACTCGTCAATTTTGTTGGTGTAACATGATGGTCTGTTGACCCTATTCCTTCGAATGAGTACCCGGTAACTTGACTACAGTTTTACATGAAAGAAAAAATCAGGAGAGTACTGTACTTGAAAGCCCCAGGAATTAGTTTGAGGTGTGGTAGGCCGCATCATGAACCCTACCAACCGCTGATCATGCATATCACTGGTCAACCGTCGCCGCCGACATTCAGGGGATGAGCATGGGCGCTAGCACATAACCAGGAAAACAAGAACTTGAACGGCGCACTGGATCCATGAGGGTGGGATGAATTTTCAAAAATTAAGTAGTGTCGATTCCTCCTCCCTCCGCTCTATCTAAGAAAGAGAGAAACGTTATAAACTGAGAGAAATTAATTAAAATTTTAAAGAAAAAATCCATAATTTGTGAAAGAGGAACAACCGTATCTATGAAAAAATAATTGCTTCATTAATAAATTGTATTTTGTTGTTTCAGATGTAATGAATCACAAGAGACAATTGCGCAGCTGAAGTTTCATAATTTAAATTTAAACAAACAGCCAAAGAAAGGCACACTCATTCCTAAATTTGTAGCACTGTATTCATGACTATTCAAAACGTATACAGCGCCTGCATACTAATATGCCACATGCAAATGTCACAACATAGCCTAAATAATGAAGAACAACTACAGTATACGTTTTATTATGAAAAGAAAAAAGCATGCTGACTGAGTCCAATATCTGAAAAGTGCGGCGGAATAAAGCTAAACTGCTTACTGCAAGGAATAACGAGAAAGAGGAAGTCACATTTCGGACACAAGCATAATTCACAGAGCCTATTCGAAAGAAGGTAACCTACTCGCTGGGAAATCCATGTTATGGTTATCCAGTTAGGGAAAGTTCCTGGCGAATTTGGGAGGATTTGAGTGATTGACCGCTGGATGAGTACTGTAGTTATTCGCTGAGTGAAACGGAGGAGAGTGAAGGGGAGTCGATGACGAGATTCAATGTTTTACTTCGGCGAAGTATTCCATACTCGGTTGAAGTGACCTGTGATAAAACAAGGAAGAGAGATCTATTAGTAAGAAGATCGTTGTTTTTGTTGTAGCCAGAACTGAGTTAACGGCAATCCGATGCCGAAAATTACTCTCGAAAATTGCGGCGTATTTCCACATCGACGTGCTCGTGCGTTTGTCGTGTCCAGTGCATTTTTTGGTACACTTCGATGCTCAATGAAAAAAATGTGCTTGAAGTTAATTTAGGCTTTCGAATTGTATCTATTCAGCGGTTTCGATTGTTCTCATTCGCGTGCGTGAAAATACAGTATTGTCATCGGCCATATTATTGAATGGCGCGTTAGCTTTACACTTTTACAATACTGTACAGTACTTCCATTCTTATGTATGCTCTCAAATTTTGCAGGGAGAGGAACCCTTCGTTTGTTACTTATAGAATCAGTGATCATGAACTCGGATGAGAAAGCATCATTGAAAGAGCTCGATGGGTGGATTGAGCTACTAAACGAATGCAAACAGTTACCGGAGAATCAAGTTCGAACATTGTGCGAAAAGGCTAAAGAGATTCTTGCGAAGGAATCGAACGTCCAAGAAGTCAAGTGTCCGGTCACCGTCTGCGGAGATGTTCACGGCCAATTTCACGATCTCATGGAGTTGTTCCGAATCGGTGGCAGATCACCTGATACCAACTACCTATTCATGGGGGACTATGTTGATAGAGGGTATTACTCCGTTGAAACCGTGACTCTGCTCGTAGCTTTGAAGGTCCGCTACAAGGACAGGATAACTATTCTGCGCGGTAACCATGAATCCCGTCAGATCACACAGGTGTACGGATTTTATGATGAATGTCTTCGGAAGTACGGCAATGCGAACGTTTGGAAGTACTTCACGGATTTATTCGACTACTTGCCGCTCACAGCACTTGTTGACTCGCAGATTTTCTGCCTTCACGGGGGATTAAGTCCGTCAATTGACTCTCTTGACCACATCAAAGCCCTCGATAGACTCCAGGAAGTTCCTCATGAAGGACCTATGTGCGATTTGCTATGGTCAGATCCAGATGACCGTGGCGGCTGGGGAATTTCTCCTCGTGGTGCGGGTTATACTTTCGGGCAAGATATTTCCGAAACATTCAATCACTCGAATGGGTTGACTCTGGTGGCCCGAGCGCATCAGCTGGTGATGGAAGGATACAACTGGTGTCACGATAGAAATGTTGTTACGATTTTCTCGGCTCCCAATTACTGCTACCGTTGTGGGAACCAAGCTGCTATCATGGAACTGGACGACTGCCTGAAGTACTCTTTCTTGCAGTTCGATCCTGCTCCCCGTCGTGGAGAGCCGCATGTTACTAGGAGGACCCCTGATTATTTCTTGTGAGCCTACATGATCAACCTCCCAGCCGTGAAGAAACAAACTACTTCTACTATAGAACGTATTGTTGGGAAATGGAGACGTGAAACATAGGTGGCGAATTGTAAGAGATCCTGGAAGAATTCTATGTGGAAATGAGTGTAGAGTGTGAAAGACGCTTTAAAATCAGGTTAATTTCCCTTTTCCGGTGTCCGCAATGGTTTTTATGAGGTTCAGAATTTCAGTCGCTTGATGAGAGCTTGACTCGTATTAAAAACCTCGGGATGTCAAAAATGTTGATTTCCTTTATTCTCGAATACGAAAGAAATGTAACACAGGGATCCAAAGTCCTTGGATCTCTGAGATTTCAAACCTAAGTTGGAGAAAAAATTCAGAAAAATTTAACTGCATTGTTCTGTTACTTGCTCGTATGTTTTCTTTGTGTTCTCTCTTTTAAGCATTGTGAAACGCTAGCAAGTCTTAGCGATGTCTAACACCCCGGTTCAACCCTTGTTATTTCGACCTGTTGTTATTTTTTGAATTCTTCGAGCATTTCCTAATTTTTTAAAAAGAGTTGAAACATGAACTGAAAATCGTTTCAATTTCCGCGAATGTCGGGTGTGAGTGAATGGCGACTTGGTTCCGATTGACGAATGAAGGCGATTGGTTGTGCATGCTTGTCTATATGGAAATCGTATCATCCATGATCTGAATTGTCCATTGATAAAATTTTTATTTATGTTTACATCAAGGTGAAGTCGCGGTTCGCGTGCCGCTAGTCGTTTCATTTCCACTTTCAGTATGTCTGAAGCACTTTCCTTGTCAGTGATTCTTCATAAATGGGTGAGTCTCTCTTCCGTCGTCTTGAGATTTTTTAATACATGTACTGTATCCGTTGTAATTCATTGATATCTATTGCTCTGTGGATAACCGATCGCCTCTATTTCGTTAGATGCGAGATTTGAAACTGGTCAAGTCTTCGGAGGGTCCTTCGATTGGCTCGAATCATTTCCTCGAACTGCTTATTCGACTGAAGTAAGATTTCTTCACTTCCGTCATGATTATTTGATACTGTAATTTCGTATTTCATCGACATTCAGGAAAAAACCGAATCTTCTGTTGCAAAAGAGACAGCAAGATGCAACAAGCGCTTCAAACTTTCGTTCGGTATTATTAGAAGTGAAATCAGGTTAGTATTGAGCGTAAGCGTTTCAAATTAATTGTACTTGACATTCTTGTGTTTTCAGCGTTTATTTCGGACTTGAAATTCGATACCGAATCATTGCTGAAAGAAGAGTGGAATGAAGCTAAGGGCAAACTCGCTTTGGCAATTTTATGCATGTGCTGCATTATCCTGAAAGATCTCGATTCTCCGTTACTGAAGGCATTGCATGGAATGCCTTCAGATCACCAGAAGGTCATTGAGCGGGCATTGAGTGCGTTGAACGTTGATTCAGGTTTGTGCCCTCCACTTGTTCATCATGTAACTACGGAAACAAAGAAGCAGAATTTCCTTTTTATCAAAGACGCCGATCCTGATTTGATCACGCTGCTATCTCTATTTAAAAACTTAAGTTCTCGTTCAAGGAAGATAAATCGCTCAATTCCTTGCGTTTGTCGCAATGTACAGCTCTGATCCTCTTCATTCTCTGGATTGCAGTGTGGAGTACTTCAATTAAATGCTTGAAATTTTTATCCTGAAAATTTTCGTTGTTGAATTCATAATTAGTGCAACTTGTTTTGCTATGTCTGGGGAGTGAATCATGAAGATGAACATCTGTAAAGTAGGATTCAATTTTTTGCATGGTCTAGTGCCAAATACTGTACCGAGTGTGTTGAGGAAAAATGTACTTTTCGCGATGTACGACGCGCGAGATGAAACTGAATGAACTACAATGGAATTTTTTCTTTCCAATTTTCAGAGAAACTGACGGACATTCTGTTCGACGAGGTATTAAGCTGTGGCAAAGAGCGATGTGATCAGTCACCAGAATCTAGCCGTGGGATCAAAAGGAAGAGTTGCGATTGGATTAAATCCCCTTTGTCCAAGTTTTGGGATGTAAGTTTTTTTTATCAATTGATGGATCACAATTTTCGTAATACAGTATTTTTTTCTGCATTTTATGTCATGCCCACTGTATATCTATCTGATTTTAATTTTATTTCGCAGAGTCCTCATTCGCGGATTCTATCTTCTGAAAAACGGCGTACTGCGAAGTTGGAGACTGTACGGAGTGAACTTCGTAATGCCCGTTCAGAAAACGATGAGCTGATCAAACGACTAGAAGAGCTCGAAACAGAGAAAAAATTCGATGGTATTTTTCAAACTTCACGTAGATTTTGTAGCTCTGTTTTGATCTGCCAATTTTATCGTAGCATCAAGAATTCAAGCGCTGGAGTCCTCCTTGAAATCGGCGAAGCATGACTACAAAACTTTGGAGACGTTGTTGGTAAAATCTGATGGCAGCGGCAGCGAGGAAATGGAGGAAAAATTGGATCGCATTTTGAGTCAGTTGAGGGAAGCGAAGGATGATTTTAAAGCGGAGAAGGAATTCCGCGCTCTCGTTGAATCCAGGGAGTTGGCCGCGAATGAAAAGGTAATCTTTCTTGTACAGTAGAATTTCGTTTCAACAAAGCCATGTGGGCAAGTGAAATATCTTCGTTAAGGAAGAAAATTCGTCATAAGCTAACTCAAATAAGATTGGAGCTATAGGACAGGGGCGTAAAATTAATATTGTTGCAATCTAATATTCGTTATAACGAGATGTATTGTGACGAGATTCTACCGTATAATCCTTTATTCATATCCAAATTTAGAAATTATGTCTGTATTATCCTGAAATTTTCTGTGTAGTGATGAATTCGTAATCAACTTGATCAGTTTCTATTTTGTCCATTGTATTAACGATTCGTTTATATCCACTTGTTCAGTTAAACATTTTTTTGGATTACCTACTTCGCGAGAATTTTCTATGGTTTTATCAGTATGCAGCTTGACGAACTACTGTACTCTGATTATTGACCATGTTAGTACTGTTGCTTGTTTTCAGCTTTGCGAATCGTCTATTTTCAGATTGAGAAGATGCAGTTATCCGTCACAAAACTCACCGAAGAACGAGATTCCGCCTTGAGAGCGATGGAAGAAATCGACGCGTTATCCGAACATGCTTTGTCCGCTGAAGCGGAACTTCGTCATCAAGTGGCAGCTCTGACTGAACATGGGAAGAAGCTTGAAGAAGAACTCGATATGTATCACAATGATGCCCAGCCAAAAAAGTCCCGCCGATCCCCATCACCGCTTGAAGAAGGGGAAGACTTGACGTGTGTCCTTGAAGAGAAAATCAACGACTTGACCAATGAGCTGAGAAATGCAAAATCGGAATTCGAGAAGGTTTCGAACGAACGTGCGGAACTGTCAAGCAAATTCGAATCGCAAGTGAAATCTGCCGCGGAAAAGGCGAGATTCATTTCTACGTTGACTAGTGAAACCAAGCGGTTGAAGGTGGACATGGCGAACCAGAGGAATGCCTATGATTCAAAGGTTGCCAATTTGGAAATGAGACTTGCGAAGGCTACGAAAGAGAAAAATACGGCAACTTTGGCCCTTCAGGATCTCCACGAGACCTGTGATGAACAGGTGACGAAAATAAATTCTTTGGAAAAACAAGTGGCGGAAAAAACAGCACTCGAGATGGAGATCAAAAATTTGAAGGCTGCTCAAAAATCGACCGAGGAAAAGATGAAAATTAAGGAAATGGAGAGTGCTAGTGCTGCCCATTCTGCAAAGGTGCGGGATTCTTCTTAATTCTTGTAAATCTGACTAAAACTTCTCAGTCGGCATAAAATCGTTGAACCTTGAACTAATGATTGAAATTCAAAATTTTGATATATTGCTCGATTTTTTTAAGGAGGTGGAGGAATCCGACAATCATATACACGCGGAAATACTGAGTTTGCGCCAGAGTTTGTCTGAATCCGACGAAGTTAGGCAACAATTAGCGTCGGAATTAAAGGACGCGAATAACGGGTTTGCCCAAGCTCAAAAACAACTTTGTGAAGTACGTGCGAGACTTGCGCAAATCGAGGAGCAAAATGCTTCCGACAAGCGAGATTTGCAGGCAAAAATCGATGCGGCGCAGCTACAGTTTGAGGAGAAAAATGGATTGCTCGAGCAAGCTACGAGGCGTTTGGAAGAGTCTGACGAAGCGAGACAAGAGCTCATCAGCGAGTTGCTGGATACCAGAAATTCTTACGCTAGTTTCCAGGTAAAGTGACGTGCTGAAAAGCACATGTTCCGACAAACTTCTACATGATGTCAGTTTTTGACTGGGGAATTATTTTTCGTTGAAGCCCGAATGCTTTTGACTCATTCGACGTTTCTCAGCGCTTTCTAATCCTCGTGTTTCCTTTGACTTCATTCTTCTATTCACCTAAAACTCTTGAAACTATTTTGACATTTGAATTGACGACTGTGCAAAATTTCATGTATTCCAGGAGAAAATGAATACGATCCGATCTGCCCATGGAAAGGAAAGAGAAGATATGCAGAAGGCAACTGCAGATCTGAAAGATTCTTTGGAAGCTGCCTCTTCGAAGCTAAAAGAGCAGGAATCGAAAATCAATGCACTCTTAGCCGAGGTAATTTAAAAGTTTCCCTGTGTTTTAAGCTATAATCACGGCTGTTGAAAAAAAAAAAAAAAAAAAAAAAAACACGCGCAATAACCTCTGCTATTCCATGCACGAATTAGCTTTTGCGTGAAACCGTTTCTCTGTTTGGCAAGTATGCCTTTTTATTGGGTTAGTCTCTACAGAAGTTCTAAAAAAGTATTGTTACCCTGAAGTATTGATGTTTTTATTCTCTTGAAACACTGGATTCTCGAAAATGTTCTGGTTCTCATTTAATTTTTCAACAGAATTTATCTCAATTTAGTTTTCCTTCACTCGTCACTTATCTGTGTGCATGCCGTTTTTGGCGCGGTTTCAAAATATGCTCACGACTATTATCCGAAAGTATCCGGCTGGAGCCATTTTTCGCTAAATTTTATATTAACCACTCAAGGTTGAAGTGCGCGTAAATTTGTGAATGTCTCGAGATACATTTGAAATGCATATTGTTTCGAGGAGTCATGCCGAAATGAAAAATGTTTTTCATGTGTATTCCAGCTCAACAAAACCAGGGAAGAAAAGAACGAAATTGAAGTGGAAGTCGTGAAAATTCGAGAAACGGAATTGCAAATGAAGGGTGAAATCGCTGCTGTTCAAAGTTCATTGGATTCTGTCCGTAAAGAATCCACAGATTCATTGGAAGATCTCATGCGGTTGCGATTGGAAAATCAGCGTTTGACTAATGAAAATGGTGACCTTGAGGCGAAAATTTCATGCATTGTCGGTTTGGTTTCGGATTTTTGCCGTTCGAATCTTATGGGTCCCGAAGTTGGTGAGATCAATGAGAAGCTCGTGGAAATTTTCCGTGAATTCGCGAGATTATCGTCTGAGCTCGATAAGGAGAAACACTGCGTGGAAGCGCTGCAAAAATCAATCGAAGAATTCGAGGAGCTGAAGAGGATGGCTGTAGAAAAGGAGAACTCCTCTATGGAAGAAATCGACAGACTCGTAACGGAATTATCTAATATGAAGCATCAGTTGAGAAGCACGAAGGACGTATTGATGTCCACCCGTGATCAGCATCAGAAAGAACGAGAACAGTGGGTGAAAGCGAACTTTGATGTTCAAAAGAAGCTCGATGAAAGCTTGAGAGTTGCTCAGGTTTGTTTTTCTCTTCATCAGGAATGACTTCGCGTATAACTAATTGTATGTTTTAACTCTTTTTAGGTCGATGCAAATGATTTCACGGAAGCTGAAGAGAAAATGTCATCGCTACTCAATGCACTCAACAAGAAGAATGGCGAATTACAAGACCTGCGACTAGAACTCGAGGAAGTTCGGTCGAAGAAATTGAAAGCCGAAAATGAGGTGAGCTATGATTTTTGCGGTGGTACCAATGAAAAATGTATTAAAATGCTTGCATATTATGTAGAAACCGTCATTGTAGTCGGGGAAAACAAGTACAGTAATGTACTTTTGACCAACAACCTAGAGTATTTTTATTGATGAAATAACTTCTTCCGATTAGATATTAATATTTGAAAGTGGAAATGATTATGTTAGTAATTTTTCGGAGGACAGGTGTAGAAAAAATAAGACTGCAGTACTGTACTGATGAAAATCCGCTGACTGTAGATGCAGCCCTCTGAGAGTGTGGCTAATAACCTGTGAGTTAGTTGTACTGTAGTTAAAAAAGTAAATTATTTAAATATTCACTGCATGATTAGAGGATCCATGCTGAGAACGGAAATGGGAAAATTCGAAAATACCTTCAACATGCCCTCTTTATGTTAACATTTGTGGCTCCTTAGATCTTCTCTGATTGTATATCATTGTTATCTGCATGTAATTTATTTCATTGTTTTCAACGCCATGTAGAATTACTTAAGGGTTCCATTCGCTTATTCTGAAATTGATGAGTGGTACGAAAGGGTTGAGAAAATCTCGTAAAATATCATAGGAGGACTGAAGTGAATGTGTAAAATGTTGACGAAAATTTTCCAATGAGAATTATTTAAATTTCAAATTCTTTTTTTGATGAATTCTAGTTGTTGGACATGCAGATGCGTGTGGATTGTCTGGAGAACGAAATACGAGAGCTGGAAACGAGCCGTGAATCTCAGCAATTGCGAGATGAGGTCGGAGATGAGGAAGTCGACCGGATGCGAAGCGAGTTGGAGGAAGTCCGCGTGCAACTGACGGAATTTCAAGAAATGTTGGAAGCCGCCCAATGCGATAGAAACCGAAGAGAATACGAACGCGAGGAATTGGTTCGTGCGAATTACGAGCTTCGACAGCAGCTAGATGAAGAACGCCAAGAAAGTGACAATCTGCGATCGAATCTGGAAGCCGAAAATTCAAACTTAGCGGAACAGGTCAGTTCATAGGGCTCATGCGTTTCGTTCAATGATCTTGTGAAAGAATGGGACTTCGAAGAGAAGATGAAATTCTTCCAAAACTTGAGATCAATATGATTGAGGATGCTTCGAACTTCGAGTTAGAATTTTCTTATACCGTCGAAACTCGAAGTTTCCTGAATAGCAAAAAAAATTTGCGTGGTATCGAAACATATCTTTTGATTGCAGTCATAGAGGCCCCGTCACGAAAGGAATAAGAAAAAACTGAAATTACATCCGCAACATCAGCAGGCTTTTATCTTGAATTCCTTACTGAAGTACGGAACTGTACATAGTGTACAATACCATAATGTCATTGGTTTTTTGCTGTCGTGTCAATTTATACTAGGGTTTGGTCATCCTGCGAGTGTGAACAAGTTTTTATTTTTGATTACGAGTATATCTCATGTTCGTTTCGTGCCATATTCGTTGGTCATGGGAATCGTTCGACTTCAGTTATTGAAGATTTGCTGTATCGTCAGAAACATTTCCAGCATAACAGCTCAAATTTTCCATTGTTTCCACTAAAAATATATTTTAAATTTATAGGTGAAGTCTTTGGAAACATCACGTGCCGAGCTTCTTGAAGAAATCGATAAGTCAAACCTGAACATTTCAAGAATGTCTCCAGAAGTGGAAGATTTGCGCGAAAAATTGAATTCACTGGAAGCGGATCAACAGAATGCCAAGCAAGCATTTTTACAGTTCGCAGCGAAGTTCAAAGTGAGTGCATTTGAAGTGTTCAAATTTTCTTTTTGCTCGCTTTTAAAAGTTCATTTCACACAGATGTCAGTGGAAGTTATTCTTATTTACACTTCTGATACTTTTTCACACTTCATTTCCCATTGATTCATTAACTGGTTGACCAAGACTTGAAGGATTAGCAAAAAAGTGCAAAAATTGTTTTATATACCATAATATGAATATCCTTTCTCAGAAATGTCACTGCTCTGCAATTTCATCAAGAAACCTAGGTAGAGGTAAAACTTTTCAAGTTGTGTTTTAAAATTTGCTGTACATCAAATTAAAGTTTTGTTTATTCAGCAAAACTTTTTTGGTAAGTTTGAAAATTACCGTTTTGTGAGTATCTGCAGTTTTTTCTGTCTACAAATATAAAAAGTTGTTTGGTAGCTAAAATGAATGTTTCCTTTTTAGCTTCCATCAAGTTATAGAATCACTTCATTGCTTCATCAGTACCACTTGGTAGAGGGGCATGAGCAGATATGAAAGAAAGATGTGTTTTGAATTTTGATGAAACAGAGGGTTTGCGTAGTCATAGGGTGCCCTGTAGTTGTACAGCTTCTTGGCGAAGAGCCAAATCCCCAATTTCTCCACTTCCTTTTCAATTTGTTGATGAATGAAAGAAGCATTGAATATCAATCAAAAGTGAGCTATTATGACATCAACTTGTGTATACTGTATTTCGGTATTTGACTACCAATTATCAAAATAAATTCATTTGAAGGTTAATACGATTTATCTTAGATCGTGGTGAGTCCAGAAACCATGAATTCGGCTGGATTCGCTGTGGATTTCGTGGATATGTTCACAAGTCTGATGGAATCGGTCCGCACTGAGATCAAGAATGCGCAAAACGAAAACTATCAGCTGAAGGTAAGGATCTTTCGGAAGCTCTTTTATCACAGAATTTCTCGCACACTAATTTCTATCGATTGGCTTCCGTAAGCGGGTTGATTAGTCATTGTTGCACTAATTTAGTTGTATCAAATTATTCAAATAACAACGACTGCTTAATTTCCTCTCAGGGCGACAAAAAATCACTCGAAAAGAAAATGGAAGAATTGGAAGCTAGGAAAGATGCGGAGATGAAAAAGCGCGAATTTGACTTGAAGGAGTTCACGAAAAACCGGATGCGCGAAGTATCTGAATCATTAGCAATGGACGAGGAGAAGTTTGAGCGTCGAATTCGGGAAAAAGACGAAAAACTTTCAAAATTGGTTCGCGAGAAGAATGATATGGCTGCGAAGTGTGAAAGAGTTGCACAAAAGCTAGAAGAGCTTCGTCTGAGCCGTGATGCTGTGTCGCGAAATGTAAGTTGCGCAACATCAGATTCGTTCCGTTCAGACGGAAGTTCACATTGGGTGGTTTTTTTTTTTGGAGCATTGAACGGAAAATTCGCTATCTCATGTATAAAAATGTCTTTTTCGTAGGACTCGAATTGGCAAGAAGAAAAAACCGAGCTCCTGCAGAAATACGCTGACTTGCGAGCATTGCATGACAGAACGATGACCGCCAAGAGAGCTTTGGAGGTATGGCATGAAGACGATTTAATTTCTGTCGTCGATTTATTTCTTTCTTCTGTGATTCTTGCAACTTGTGCAGATGAAAGTGGAAAATTTGAACCGGGAAAAGTCCGTGTTGGAGGCGAGTGCGAAACTTGCAGAAATGCGGCTTGCCGAGCGCACTAAATCAAAGTCAGCGTCTTCGTTTGGGACCCATAAGGAAAACGAATACGAAACCATTTCGTATGGGGACGATGTCGAAAATCACGTCTACGCTAATATGTTCGTTGAAAGTCTCGGTTGAAATCGATTTGCGATAAAGCAAAGTTTTTGGTCTGATTTCAGCGGGCGACCAATGTCGAAATCCAATTCTGCCAGTACGGTGTTCAGTCGAACGTTGAGTTGTTCAAGTGGTGAGTTTATGCATTTTTCTATATTTTTTTTCTGGGAAGGGAGTGATTCCAACCTGTTCGCAAATATTTTACAATTTTACGTATGGCTTTTAGCGTTGAAATCATTTCATGAAGAATATTTTTCGTTACTTTCAGTGCGACCGTTGGCATGTGAAGATGAAGAAGGCGAGGTGTTGACTTCGACTGCCTTGTCGGAAGTCGCTCGTACGGCTGCTATTCAGAAGAGGATTGAAGAATTCACCAACAAGCTGGTGAAGCGAAACATTAATTCTACGGTTAAACCTCTTGTATATTAATATCGATTTTTTCTTCATTTTGCCGTTTGTTGCCTTGAAAATCCCTGAAGATTTTACATTGAAAGAAGGAAAGGTTGTCTGTGTTCCTTGAGCGCCTGCCGCTTGATGTACGACAAACCAAGAAAAAAACTTCTTTTCGGAAACGGTCGATGTCTCAATCCTTGATTTATTTTCCGCTTGCATAGGTGTCGCCCTAAACCACAAATTTTGTTAAGTTGAAATTTGGATTGGTAGCGATAATTTTTGTTTAGTTGGAGGTTCAGTTGAGATCTGCTTGTTATTTCCGAAAAGTGCAATGGGGTGCTGAGATAAAATAAATGAAATAAAACTATGAGTTGGAAGGGTATTCGGGAATTTCAAATTTCTCTGTCAATTAGGGAACCTCGGATGTTGGAAACAATTCCGTCCTGGCTGAAAGTGGGACTCTGAAGAAGCCTTGCACGAAATCGCATCGGAGAAGCCGCTCGTTGAGTCCACCGTCACGAAAACCTCTTCAGGCGTTATGCGGCAATTCGGGAAACCGTCCCTCGCCGGTAATCGAAGTTTCTTCGGAATCTGAAATGATTTGACCTAAAAAGTTCCCTGGCTTGCGCTTCAAGTTTTTCGAGAAGGTTTAATTTTAGCATAGCTTTTTGAAGATTATTTCTGTATTTCAATGTATTAGATAATTTCCTGAACTGTTCCAGGGTTTCACCTACCTTTTGGAAATGTATGTAACTCCAAGAATTGGAAGTACAGGGCATCCGTGTGTGTTGCCAAGGTTTACCTGCTAAATCATTAAGTTTGCAGGGTGTGGTTTTCCGTTGAAAAAACCAATTTCTTGACCAACTTAAAAATGCAAATGTTATACTGTCCCAAATCTTTAAAATTAATATTTTGAACTTGGAAAAAGTAAGTTGGCCGTAGAAGGAAAGGATTTAGGTGTTCTCTTTCCTTCGAACTTTTTTCATATAGTCATTAATTTTATTGTCCATGCCTTGTTCAAATGAATGTCTAATGCATCCGCCAGGAAAAGCAGTTAGCTGTGCAATTCGTATAGTTATCGTCAGAATTTTGAACTATGTATTATTTTTGAAGTTCGCATTTGGCTTTTAAATGTAAAACTTCGCTTGTTTATATTGAAACATTATTTTTTTTTATCATTTTTGCAGCTGAAACAAAATGAATCCATTGATCTTGATGGTAGCACTGCAAGCACCAGTTCCGTTACTAGTAACGGAAGTCGCAGAGGTCGCAAGAGTCTACTTCAGGTAAACCTAATATTGAAGTCATATTCGGCGTACTTTTTCTTTTCGATTGAGTATATACAAGCGTCCTAACTATCATTAATTATTTCAGACGAGCTACACGAAACCCGGCCTGCCGACCCCAGGGAAAAACTGTTCCGTCAATGCTCTCAGATCGCGGGTGCGGAAATCCCAGAAGAGGACAGAGCTCAACAACACCCCACAGAGCTTGGAAAGAGTCCTGCGTCGTCGGAGTGGGTTGAAAGCTGTACTCGACGGCGAAAGCGTCGCACTTGTCGACGCGAACACGCGCACTGCCAAAAATAAGAAGGCGCAGATTTTCCGAAATCCTTTCCGCGGAATGTGAAAGTTTTTGCGCGACCAGAAGGCCTGCACGTGTTGTCTTACGGTTGCAGACTATCTTTTCCATTGTTACTCAAGCTCGGAATTGGTTTGCGAATTTAAATGTTTTTCATAATATTTTGAACTAAAACGTGAAATGAATGTAAGCTTGTACTATATTCGGAATAATGTGGCAAGTTGACGGCCTGCGTGAAGCCATTTTAGTTTCTGGTCTTGATCGGTGTGACATTTTTGTATGAATTTTGTATCTTTGTCATGGTTTTTACGTTTCCACGACAGCGAGAAAGACTTACTTTTAAAAACGAAGTATTGTTCGCGGGCCTTATGGTTTGCTCGTCAGGCATTGGTGTGTTGCCGTCTCAATATGCTCGTGGACCAGTATAGGGTCATGTGTTCTGTAACAGGGCCTTGAGATTGCGGAGAGCAGCAGCATTTTGTGAAGTGTGTGTTTTCAGGGATCCGCTTTTGCGACGAGTCTATTTGACGTGTGCCAACCAAAATTAGCTACACCGAATTTTTTTTTCGGAACCGAAGAGAGATTGGCTGTTGAGCGTTTTATTTCGCCTCGTTCCCTGTTCTGTTTTATGAAGTCATGAGAAATCTTGAAAAAAATGCTGATTTGGATATCAGAAGAGTTGTTCTTTGAACAGAGGATCCGTTGAATTGTGCATAATAAAATGTTTTTCACTCCCAATCAATTTTCCTCACGAATGGCTGGCCACTCAATCCTCCGAACGTCCTTATTTTAGACTCGATCGAGAGATGGAGTCATACTCGATTAACACAGAAAGTCGCACAAAATTCAATGGAGAGAATCCTCGATTCAATAATTTGGAAATTCTTCGATGCCCAATGCACGATATGTAATGGATTTCATTTTCTTTTTTGGTTCTGAGCTCAGCCCGGCGATGGAAACGCCGAGGTCACTGTTGAAAGTGTCGTCGTCGCGAGAAACTGAGACCCACGATGTGTCACCTGACGTGATCGTGTGGGACTCGAAAGCCACTCCTTTACGATCAGCCCCTCGTCGGGTCATTGATCGAGAACGTACAGATTCACCCTGGCAATCCAATGCGAGTTCTGCTGCCGAATCGCCTGTATCTACGAGGTCGCCGCACATGACTTTGACCTCGCTTCGGTCTCGGTCATTCACACCACGCGCGGTGAGTTCACGAATGTTCACAGCAGAACCACGAAAGCGTTTAACCATATGTATGTACAGTACTATATACTGTATAATCAACGCACAACTTCAAATTGAAAGCAAGAGCTGTCGGTTCATTCTTCGTCAACTGCGAATCCGAATTTTGTTTACCTAGTTATGGCTAGAGAAGGCCAGATGACTTTTATGCGAGGTAAAGTTAAGTTGGCAGTAGTTCACGTTCGTTAGGTCAATTGCCACTTGATGTTAGTTAGCTGTTGAGGTTTTTCGGCTGGGTGGTGGGCTCGTCAATTGTTTTGAGTTCTAGGGTTGCTACCGTAGTTTTAGATCATTAAGGTGTTCAGCTAAATCAGCTTGGTGTCGATTAAGCTTCGTTACGTTCGATGTGAAGTGAGATTACCTTGGTGAAGAGTTTCATCAGTTTGGATGCAATTAATGCAGAGGCTGCGCGACGAAATTACGGTTCTGTATTTAAAAGAGGGACGATGGTACCCTAAACCGGATCCAGTTGGAAATCGTTGCGAAATTTCTCGCATTTGAGCTGGTTTCTCTTCCTGGTTTTTATTCAGCGACCGGCGGGCGAAATGCTGGACATGAAATCTCTACTTGAGTCACCCGTTGTGGGCAGCGATGCTAGGAAATGCTCTGTCGATATGATGCCTGACGACGACGACGACTTGCTTAATTGTTTGGATGACTTCGAAATGTCACAAATGGCTGACCGAACATCGGTTCGCTCTGAAGTGGATGATTTCGAGTCAACGCCAAATGTGAGTCAATCGTGAATTCAGGTAAACAAAGTTTTTACGCGCCTGTAGTTTGGCAGCCGGGAGAAACCGAATCCTCGATGAGGAAATTTTCCGAAAAATTGAAAATTCGCCTCCGTTTTCAGGAAGAGGATGAAGACCTCTTGAAGTGTGTGAAATTTCTCGATGCAAAAGAAATGTCGGAGGGGGTGTTCAGAAAACCCGCTGTCGTCGATAAAGCACCGAAACAGTCCAGAAGTGCCACAGTTGATTTCGACGACGATGAACTAGACGATGAAACAACACAAGGAATGCTCGAAGCCTGCTTGCAAGCTGAAGCCAGTTACCGGAAAAATTGAGTGATCTGCAATGAATTCGTTCCGTATACCTATTGTATTTTGAAAATTAAAAAAACTGTTTATACTTTTAAACTAGAACTTATCTTTTCATCATGAAACTCCTTCTGATTTTAAAGCAGACTTTTGACCGCTGACATCGAATGAGCAGAAATCGAGGTATGATGGGTATGTGTGCTAGGTTCGGATCCACGTTCGGTACACAATTGCGGATTCCATCGTCTTTTACGAGGTTGTAACGAAACGACGTTCACGTGCAATTTTTCTGACTTATGAAGGTTTTTCTTTACTCAGAGGGTACGTGTCTTAACGCGTAATGATGTGCGATAATTTTTTGCGTTGGCTTTTATTCCGTGCGTTAATCAGGCCGCTTTTACTCCGAAGTTGCGTCTACTTCGCCGGGGATTGATCAAGAGTTTCGGGTGAGTGAACAGAAACATCAGCTATCTTTTTTTTTGCAGTTTCAGTCGACAGGAGGAACGAATGCGAAATTCAAGCGCGTCATACAACAAAGGAGGTTTGATCAACGGAGAGAACTTCTCTCGATACTTAAAGCTGGGCTTCGAATAAAAAATAAAAGAAAAAGACGAGACTAAGATCCTTAAAATGGATTCTTTATTCGTTTTTCTTGTGCGTAGGTAGTTAATTGGTCGGGTACATGTCAAAAACTCCGCATGGCAAGGCTTTTATTTGGACGTCGCCGGTTTTGAAAAGTATGCTTGAGAATTTAGAGGATTTTATATGAAAAGTTCTGAAATCTGCTGGACTGACATTATCAGTTGACATGATCGCTCAGTTTACCGTGTGGAAGGCTACGTAAGGGTGTAGTGCACAACTTTCTTTGAATTAAGATTTGAAAATCACAAGAATCAAGATTAAGCTTTTTGATAGTTGATCTTAATTTAATTTTCTCTTCATTGTGACCCATTTCACCGTGAGATTCAAGGTTAATAAAGACTTGATTGGATGCTATTACAAGATTATAGATCCAATTTTATGCATTACAAGTTCATTTTCCGCGTTCTTCAGTGTAGAAATCGACATGGAACAATGTCTCGAAGCTGCGTCTTACGATACTTGTCCAGATGTGCTTCCTGATGCCCTCGAATCAACGGACGACAATGTCATGCTTTTCGAGGGAACTTCAGGACTAAAGGAAGAACCCATTCTTGAAACACGAGAGGATTCTGGATACCTGGGGTGTGAACGCGATTCTCCCGGCGTTTTAGGCTTCAGTTCTCCGTAAGATACCTCGAAATATCCATTCAACGATAATTACGGTTATGGGAAACAATTTTGTGAGAAGATACTTTGGCTGATTCTGGTCGAGCGAACTTGAAAGCGCGGGGTTTAAATGGTTTTTCACTTACCGCTGAATAACTTCAGGTGATTATTGGGTTAAACCTTCCTGTTTTAAGATGAGCATTCGGCAAATGAAAAAGCCTTGTTTTAGCTTGCTAAGGTTTGTTCGATTAATTATCTTTTCGGAGCAATTCGTTCAGTTTTCTTGGCGGGTTATGTTGCATCTTCGAATCTTGACCTTCATGGTTTTTCTCTGTGAGTTCACTTATTGTATTTTGTAGCTTTTGAAGAAATGCTTGGATCGTTTTTACCTGAATGCTAAATGCGAGAACATTAATAGTACAGTATTACGCGTTTTTTTTTCTTCTACCCATTTTTCTTACCGTTGAACCTCAATAACTCAATAGCCTTTTGGCTATTATTTCCTTTAAACATGAAAGAGAAAAGCAATTAAAAAGTAAATGTGTTTTGAAAGGAAGTGCAGGACAATTTGAGCAAACGAACTATTGCATCAAAGTTCAGTATTCTTTCAACTTATTTAAGCAGCAATTTAATGCTCAGAATATCACCATTTACAATTTCCTGCAATTCTTCCATCATTCCCCTGAAAATGTTCGTTTTCTCATGTCAAATCCTCTCTAAATCGAATCATTTGCTGGTCCCTTGAATTTTGACTCGGAAGAGGTTCAACTGCGAGCTAATAAATTCAATCCGCACCACTTGGGAAAATTTGCCATGAACTAATCATGGGTCCAAAAGTACATTAAATTTTTAATTATAATTGCATCGAGCCCCATGCACATTGTTGCAATGACATTGCGAATCAAAGATCGTTTCATTTTCTTCAAGAATACTTGACATCCCTTGCTTTCTGAAGACATCATATTATTGTTTGTAACTTTCAAAATACTGTATATTGTAGAAAAGAAGTTGCTAGATGTGTTTTATAATAGCTTTTCGATAGGTACCATCTCTGTACAGTCGCGTGTCAAATGAAGAAGAAAAAACTTCGTAGAGCATATTCTATGAAAATGTGTTCAATAGTGTTGATCTGAGGAGTTCCTTTTGGTATTTTTTTTTTCTGGATCCCCTGTCAACTTTTAAAATCTGTGATGATGGAACCTGTAGGCCTTAATTTCTCTTCGAAATACCGTATTGTATAAATTTTCTGCGCATTCCGTAGATGATCACCTTCTTTCTTCTCATTCCGTAGACCTAATTTCTGTATCTGCAGTTGAATACCAATTTCCCTGTACCTTGTTTCTTGAGCATCTGCGAATTCCTTGAGGGAAAAGTTGATGACGAGTCCTCATCAGGTCTCAGCGAAACACGGATTGAGAACCTCTGTTTTAGTAAATGCGGCTGTGTACTGAGGAAAACTGAATTCTCTTTCTCTGTATCTACGCTGATCGTTTGATATCTCTTTAGCCGTTCAAAAAAAATATTTTTTTTCGCTTTTGTAGTTCATCTCAATTTTAGCGTGTATCAAAATACAGTACTTGTATCGGTCGAATCCCAGGGGGTCCACAGTTGAACTTCCTTCAGCGGATGATTCCCCACCCAGAGCAGACTACCCAGCCAAGCAAATACAACCGAGTGATCTGATCAACGATGCTGTTGCTTATTCGTGCGGATCTCTCTACTCTTGCTATGAAAGAGCTGCTGCGAATCCGGGTTCTTTGGCTTACCAGGCGCAGGTGAAACAACACGAGTACCTGAGGGCGCTGGAGGAAAAAATGACGTCGATTTGTTCTTCTGACGAGGCTTCAAGTAAAACGAGCGAGGAAATCCAGAGCTTTACAGATGAGAAGGCAGAACGGGATGAGGTGAATGATGTGCTTATTCACTTCTTCAAGAGGCACGTCTAAAAAAATCAAAAACGGCTTGCCTTTTTCTGAAACTTCAGAAAAGAATTTGTCAATGAAATGGATCTTGTAGGGAATGAAAAATGACTTCTCTTCACGTTAGGATAGTTTTTCCCACAAGCAAGTTATTTAAAATTTATGGTTGTAACTTCAAGTTCTTGAGTTAAATTTTCAAAAGGCTTTTGCTTGTCTAAATTGTAAAATGCAGCAGATGCAGAAAGTAGATGGAGGCTTCTCCATTTTCTCTCCTGAACACGGACAAGAGGAGCACCTGGGAACTCCCATAAAAATGGAAATCGACTTCGTGTCTTCCGGTGAGACGATCTTTTTTTCATGCATATTTTTAATTGATACGGAACGCGAAGCCACCGTGTCATGTCTTTATGATAGATCGCGAAGAGATTTCAAGTAGCCGTGTTGAATGTCCGCTTGAAGTTACTCGAAGCAGTTTGAGCGAGCATCCTGACGCGATTTCCGAAATCATCGCGGAAGATGGCGGCAGTATCACTGATACTCCGTCTGCTTCATCGGATCCCATATGTAAAGAAATGGCTTTCGAAACTGATTTCATCGATGATGTGAAATTTGAAGTTGATCCTGTTACGGTCGAACCATCTCACTGCAATACACCAGAAGACAATATAGGAGTTGTGCCGGAGTCCAATGAATACTTGATAGCGACTCTGAGCGCAGCCAGTTCGAGCGCTGATTCGGCGTCCTCTTGCACGTCGAGTGATTCTGGAGACGACCCTAATATCAAGTCTGCCCCGAAGCTTGTGAAAACTCCGAAGAACAAACTCTTCTTGCAGCAGTTGTTCGGGTCTTCGGATTCGGAGGATGATCTCAAGGTATATTCATTTTTTCGATTTCAATTCAAGTCTGCTTCCGCGTTGAATTTTCGCGCTTTTCGAATTTTGCCCTTCTGACAGCTAGGTGGCAATTTAGAACATGACCTAATCGAACTCCTAGCTTGCTAAACCTTACACTCAACTATCCAATTCTACACTATAGTGCAGTGATCCATCATTTAATGAAGAACCCGTATAACATATCCGTAATTCCCCAAAAATGTGGAACAACGAACCATCGTTTTTCTATAGAAGTGACCGATGCGTACGGTAACCATGAACTGCATGAGCAGCAGGAATTCAACAAGCAGAGACGTTCGAATACTATTCACGTTTTATTGGTAAATAAACGAATGCGACGTAATATAAATTTGTTTTACTATACTGTACTGTAGTTTAATTATCATGATTATTTTATTTCATAATTCATGAAATGCAATCCTAAGATTATCACACCTATCGAGAGTTGAAGTCATTTGTTCGGTACATGCGGAGTAGAGGAAATAACTGTTTTTTTTATATGGCAACAGGTGCATTGCGATGACGAGCTGTTTGAAGATGTGGAACATGAGGAAAACGCCGCGGAATCTCAGCAGGACGTTTCGCCGATGGACGCCGATGACAACGAAACCAGCAGCATGTCGGAACGGAAAAAGCGGGCCCTTGAAATATTTCGAAATAGTTTAAATCGCACATCAGCAGCCCCTGAACCGAAGTCAGCAAAGGAATCCTTTTCAACATGCAAGAAAAGAATTACAGGACCGCAGAAAAGCGGCGTTGAGACTGATGATGAATCGAACAAGGCTCTCGAAGACGGGGAAATCAGCGACGACAATGACGACGTTCTCGTGCCTCTTCCGCGAAAATTGGCGTCATCAACCTCGACAGTGAATCCCGTCAGGAAGCAACGTTCGTCTGGGAAAGGACTGTGTGGAGCTGCTCCTCCAGGTTCATCCCTCTTTTTCTTATTTTTCAAATTAGAAAAAGCAGAAACTAGGCCTTGGATAATGTTTTTGAAGAGGAAATAAAAAAATCGGAAATGAACCGTTGCTTTTGGAAACATGCAAAATGCAATGAGGTTTTCATTTGTTGCAAACAAAATGGATCATTTATAAAATTTGAAAATTACGCAATTTTTAGGAAATGTTGTGCTAAAAAGAACGTACAATTTTCAATTTATTTTTGTCTGAAAAAGTTTCAAAAGCCTGTGACATGGGTAGAAAACTCTCACTGTAACTGGAAAGTTTTAATCATGCAGTGAATCTAAAAATTTTAATCGAAATCTGAAAAAACTCGGAACCTTGAACAGCATGGGCTACATGATATATTTTTTGTTCGCAGTGGTACCTGTACTCCAGAAATAACTAAGGTCAATTAGAAGTGGGACAAATCTTTTATATAAATGTATGTGCAATGTATACAGTTTACATATATGTATTTTCACATTTAGTACGTGTGTATAATGACGAAATTTTATGTATGATTTACAGCCACTTCTTTGTTACACTGCCGTTGAACAAGATGAGGGCGAAAGTAATGAACTAAATCAGTGTGGTAGATAAACAATTTGACAGCTCTTGCACTTTTCCTTCACACCGAGTATTAACATAATGCAACAATGTTACAGCATCATATATTTTGCCGATTTACCGCACACCTGCAGTAAAAGTTTTTCTGGTGAATGATGGATATTTTTCATCTTCCCTTAGGTTACTTGCCGCACATGCCAACGATCGCCCAAGCACCCGTGATTCCTCAGGTTCCGATTTTGCCGAATTTTTTGAACCCTGCGAATCCATTGACGGCGGGTGTTCCGAATCCGTACATGTTCCCTATGGGCGCTTTTGGTGCTGGGAAACGATTGGCGGCGTTGTCCGGTGATTTAGTTAATGGAGGGGTACCTCAGGCCACTGCGGTGGACCCCGGGGGTAGGAACGGGCAAGTTTGTCCGTATTTTGAAATGAAGGGCGATTGCCCAATGGGACGTGAATGCAAGTGAGTGCGGTGTACATATTTTGACTTTCCGAGCCGAAAATATTTTTCAACATAATCTTCATCCGAAGCACACTATTTTCATTTTTTTTGCAAATGCTGTGAGAAAATTCTTACTGTAGTACGATAGATTGTGTTACCCAATACTATACTGGAGAAACTCCCCTTGGGCGTTTACACATTTGAGTTCCCAATGTTATCTCCCGATGATGACGCAGTTTTCTTCTCTGGCAATGGTCAAGTCTGGTTTCCCCCCGTCATTCTCTTCAAGTCTCGTTACTGAGGGATTTTAGTGTGATTCATTATGAATGTATTTGAACATGAAGGCTATTTTAAGTTAGGTTTTTGCGCGTGATTATTAGCTAAGCTTTCGTGACGTTGGAAAAAATATGCTTCATCAATAGATTATCTTCGAGTTGAGTTTCAAGTATTTTAATATGCGCTGAACCTCATTTTTCTTTTCTATCTCTAGGTTTATTCACCAAATGGGTCCGACTAGATCAACTGATGCATCCATGCAATTTCTGTCGATGATGGTAAGTGATGCTGAATGCCCAATTTATTTTTGTTGTTGCTTTTTTCAAGTAATGCATGTTATGAATGCATTGGTCTCCTATATCACGACTGAAATATAATTGTTACCAAGTATGATGTTGGCGACATTTGTGTAATTGCGAAGAAAATCATGAGCTTAGGAACGTTGGGCGTGAAAGCTAAAAAAGAACCGGTTTATTTTGAATCGACTCGGACTTGTTTGCACTGACTCGTGATCCGTCAGTGTTTGACATAATTTATCCTGTTCATAGCAAGCCATGGCAATGCCTTATCCGATGATGCAACAGTTGATGGTTCCAAGGATACCAGCGATGATGCCGATGCCCAAGTTGCCCCGTATCCCGCGAGAACTGCTTCATCCCATGAATGAAAGACCCCGGCCGAACTCACGAGGAAATAACAGCCGAGATGATTGGACCGAAGAGAATAACCGATCACCTGAACCAGACGTAGGTAGTCTCGCTCATTTGGGGGAGACATCATTTTGAGAAAATTTTCAGGATGGTCTATTTGAGTGAATAATGTATGAAGAAGGCAATTGTCCAACATCATCATTTGCCAGTGGCAGTTTCAAGTAAATAGAAGATAAATAAAATCCAATCTCAGTTCTCTGACTTTACTGGAGCTGCACGAACTGGCCATGATGTAGAAAGAACATTGAAGGATTGTTGGGTTCTTGCTTCAGTGAACTTTTCAAGAAAATCCCGAAGTCTTCGAGTTCTAAAAATCGTGAATATTTGTGTACTTCACTGTAATACGAGCATTGTCTGGAAATCGAGTGAATTGCTAATACCAGAAAGATTGAATTTTTTCGATCCACCTGCGACCCAATTGACTTGAAAACGCCCTGCGCATCCCTAAAGAAATATCTGTCAGAAAATCCCCGAAAGTCACGACACGATTCCAGACGCCTCGTTCACTGTAATTTACAGTATAGTCGTGCAGAAGATTAGCCCTAGTCAAGATATGGAAATTTGAACTGATGAAAGGACGATTAAAGCGAAAAGTGACGCTTCTTCAAATTATTGCTGATCTAGGAAACCTTTTGGCGCGAAGCGAATCAGGATTCTCGAACGTGTACTCAGAAAGATTCCCAGTCACGGAGTCCAGAGAAGGACCGTCCAAGAAGCACATCAAGGAACCATAGTCCGGAACGAAGACAAGATAAACGGCATCGATCAGGCTCAGAATCTCCTTCCAAACGGTAATAATGGAATGATACCAACCGCCTTTTTCTTTCCCCTGAGTGAAATATTCTAATCTAGCGTACTCGGATGTTTTTGTTAGACACAGGCACCACAGGGAATCGGAGCCCAGAAGAAAACCCGAATCCCGCTACGCGAGCAAACGTAGGGATCCTCCTGCGAGCAAATCACCAGCTTCCTCTTCCAACTCTTCGTCTGATGACAGCTCTTCCGATGACAGCAGTCCCGGAAAATTATCTCCCAATCGAGTGTCGCACAGCAATCGATCCGGTAGAAATTCCGGCGACACGAAACGTCGTGACGGTACACCTCACAGTTACCGTCGACATGCCACGGAAAATCGTGCGGAAGAAAGAGGAAGGTACAGGAGATCTTCACGGGAAAGACACCGGCATCGACATCATAGATGGTGATTCACATGCTCGACGTCTACAACACTGGAGATGTATCCTTCAGAAAACCGTTTTGATGTTGCGAGTTCATCGCGTGAACAAGATGCGACTTTGAAAAATCCTGATATTTTTTTTTTATTGTGGCGATGTCTTCAACTGCGGGGACGACAGTATTTTGTGGTATAATCGGACTCGTTTTTGCGTTTAGAAGGAATTGGACATGGCTTGATGCTCCAGATTATTTGGCTCCTTTTGCCGGGAATGTGGGTGGAATATATGCACAAATTTCATTATTTTCAAAAGATTTTCTGTAAGTTGAATTCTTCGCGACAATGGCGAGTTGGTGGATTAGGACAGATTCCTGTACTTAGCGTACTCCATGTTGGTACTGTGTCCTTGCAGAATACACAGGTAGTACGAAATTTTACTTTTAAATTGATACTCATGTCACTGAAGCAGTGCACAATCTGAAAACGTTGGCGCACAGCAATCTTAAAGAATAAAGTACAAGGATGGAGTTTTTCTGAATTTTTAATTTAAGTTTCAGAATACGAGAGCACAACACGCAAGAAAAGCAACACAATTCCCACATGACACGCGACTCTTCTATTCACCTCCTTAGAATGATTCTTCACTGTGCAATGTCTTTTCGTCTTTCAGGGCGCCAAACTTCTTCACGACCTCCTCCACATTAAATTCCCCGTGAACTTTGTTGTCTCGAGTGCGTACGTTCACTGTTCCATTCGACTGCTCCTTCTCTCCGACAACTGAGGATTTTAAGAGGAAGACTCATTTCCGTTGACAAGCAAATAAAAAATATAACTTACCTAGAATGAAATTGAACTGCGCCAACTGGGCGTTTCTGACCTTCTTGTTGAAAGTATCTCCAGAAGTGATATCAACATCTGCTTGGAAACCAGCGTCATGCAACTGCTTCCTCACCTGATGGTTTAAAAATTGTACAATATGCTATCACAAATTCACAGTGGCCAGGTATAACTTGTGCAGCTGAGTAAGTGTAAGCACAACACCTGACTGTATTCATCCAAAAAATCATTCAATTGCTTGTATTGAAGGATTATCAGTGCTACGTTATAACGTTGGATCATTTGGGAAATCAGCATAAGCAGACAGGGAATACTGTACTTTTCATGCCATCATTTCACTCACATTCTTGATTCAATAAATTGAAATTACTTAATCCCTCAATGATGTACAAGGAACATCAGTCTCACAAGTATCACATAAAGTAAGTGAAATACTGTATTTACAGAAAATATATCATATAAGCATCCTCTTTCCAGGAAACTAAAAATTTCAGACTAAATTTCAGCTTTCTCCAGAAAAGGATCAACAGTGTCACACAACACTTGCTCTTCCTATCTGGTCAATAACTCGTGAATCTCGAAGTACTAAATGCCAACAGTTTCTTAATGATTTTACTGGTACGACTTGAATAACAGATAATGAATAGTAATGGTGAGAAATAATTTCTGAAGACGAAGAACAGTTATTCCATTTATTACGATTGTTCCTGACATATGAAAATTGTAAAAAATTGTTCTCGAATTTAAGTAAATCACTGAAATATGCGAATACTGTATAAGCACCCTCCCAGTTTTTGAGATTCTATAATAAAAAAGGGTGCTTATAATCGCGACACTACAGTAAATCCAGCAAGCCAATAAATTTCAGGAAAAGCATAAAAATCTCACCTTTTCCGCATATTCGTCATAAGCAGCGGCAATAGGGATCACCACCACTTGTCTCGGCGACAGCCAAAATGGCCATTTCCCACCGAAATTTTCGCACAGTACAGCCATCATACGCTCCACCGAGCCCAATATGGCGCGGTGAACGATGACGGGGCGATGGCGCTCACCGTCTTCTCCCATGAAAAGCAGATTGAATCTAACAGGGAGCTGGAAGTCCAGTTGGATTGTGGCGCACTGATGTGGTCGTTGCAACGCGTCCATGATGGTGATGTCAATTTTCGGGCCATAAAATGCTCCATCCTCAGGATTCAGTTTCCACGGCATCCCGAAATCGTTCAAACTTTCTTCCAATTGCTGCAAAATGTCGACCATTAGACATGCTTTCAATTTACTGCGCACATCAAAATTTCAGTATTCACACGAATGCAGTGCATGAAACCCATTATCTCTAATTTCAACTAAGAACACAGGGTAAGCCTTGCAATTGCAAAAAAAAATAACTTTTTTTCTTTTTAGGAGTCCATTCATACCCACGTTGAAAAATTGCAAATACAGTATAGGAAAACGCAGAAAATGTTTTTCCATATTACTTTACATCCACCTTAGGATCACAACACCCAGACTTGATCCAGATCAACTCACTTTTTCTGCAAGGTTCCATTGCTCTATTTCTCCCAAAAATGTTTTGGGCCTAGTGGACAAGTTCAGCTTGAAGGTGAATCCGAAAATTGTGTAAATACACTTGAGGAAGTCGAGACAGCTGCTGATTTCAGACTTGATTTGGTCGGGAGCGCAGAAAATGTGGGCATCATCTTGCTGAAATCTGCGCACACGTATCAGTCCTGTCAATGCGCCAGACAATTCATTCCGATGCAGCACTCCAAAATCCGCGTATCTGATCGGCAGTTCTCTCCATGATCGAATACGGTGATCGAACATCAGACTGGAAAAAATGTGAATTTCATTTCGACAAAGCAAAACGAACTTTGATTTTAACCTCAAGAGCACCAAGAGATTTGATGAGTCCAAATAAATTCTTCCTCAAATGATGTGAAGAAATTCCGAAATAACGGCAAGATTAATGAATGTACTTCGGAAACTCTACGCCTTTCTCGATGTTCTCCATCTGTGTCTTCAATTATCTTCAAACTGAAATCATCGGCAATAATAATTCTGCGACGCAATCTGTTGCACTATAAATACAAGTCAAGTCAACGTAATACGCGTATGTAACTTGACAGGATGGATGTACGAGGAAGAACGTTGTACCTCCATCCCATGGTGGAGATCTAGGATTTTGAAAAGAAATCTCTCTAATTTTCACATTCACCCAATACTGTAGAGTGTGACGCATTCACTGAGTAAAACACTTGATTTCTGAAGTAATTTTTTCCTAGGACATACCGTGTTTCATTTAATTGCTTAAAAAAGAACATGTTTATGATCCTCACGTAATTCAGATAGCCTAATACGGAATATCCCATTAAAAATGTACATTGAAGAACTTCTCAAAATTTCACTACAGTAATAAAAGCCTATTTGGAGTGAACATTGAATAAAAATATGTTTTGAGGACATACAAAGCTCGTCGGTTAAAGCGTATAAAAATCGGGTTTAAGCCTGGTAGACAGAACACTGATTGGTTGCCCACGAAACGAAGAAAATTCACGGACAGATGAAGGCAATCCAGATTAGAGCTTCTTCTCGATATATAATAAAAACAGAACAAATAGCTTACCAATGTCCCGGACAATTCATGGGCTTCAAGGCGTATTTCTCCTTTTCACAGTCGAACGAGAACATATTTTCCTGGATTTTTCGTGTCAAATATTAAATGAAAATAAGCAAAATAACTTTGTTTAAAAAGTTAGGTTTCAAATTCCTTACCGCATAATGTTGCCAGTGTCCAGATTGAATCCACAACTTGGAGTTGTAAATGTTCGGAGAGATTACTTCATCAAAACCTCGCTTACGGTATTCCGTCTTGATGGTATTCATCAGCACGTTGTAAATGTGTGCACCTTTCGGCAGGAAGAAACATGAACCCGGGCTCAGTTCATGAAAGAAGAACAATTCTTGCTCCTGAGAAGTACAAACCGATGAAAAATATAAATTTTTTTTAACAAAAAAATATCTACCATTCAGATGAAAAGTGGGAGGAAAATGCTCAGAATTCTTGAAAAATCTGCTTCACAGTAGGCTAGAATGAGCCTTACTGAACATCATCATAAAAGAATTTAAAATGGTTCGAGTCATAAAAATTTGAATTAACAAATCAGAGATCGGGGCAAACTAGTAATGTAAAAATTAGAGGTAGGAAGAAGGATCAGGTCACGGTTTGAGGACTAATTGACCTTCCCAGAATGAAAATACTGTACTAGACAATGTATACGTCTTTTTAATTCTGAAATGATCCTTCTTCGTACTTCAAGAAAAATCAGATTCACTGGGAATGAACACCACTGCATTTACAGAGAAACAAAAATTATCCTAGACGTCGACTTTTTGGGAAACTCAGTACGTAACACATTCGAAGGTTCAATTCTCATTTTTTGTGCTGCTGGACAGAACTTTTGAATTATTTATTTGGTACGTTTCATCTAGCTTTTCTTCACAATGACTTCGTGAAAAAAAAAATAGTTACCCTTCCGATTTTCCTGTGATCTCGTTTCGCAGCTTCTTCCTGAAACTTTTGCCATTCTTTCAACTGCTTAGGGTCTGGGAAAGATATTCCATAGACCCGCTGCAACGACTCAGCCTCCGAGTTTCCTTCCCAATAGGAAGCAGAACTCTGGCGGATGAAAACACGGTGAGGAATTCAAAACTACATCATGATTTCGACTCAATAGAAGTATAGAACTCACTCTAGTAACTTTGAATGCTTTGACTTTTCCGGTATGTCGCACATGAGGTCCACGGCAGAGATCAATCAATGGCCCACACCTATACACGGTTGTAGTTGGAGTAGTGACCTTGTTTTTCAAAATACGCAACTTGAACTCGTTGTACTGGAACATCTCCGCCAACTGCTCTTTGGTAAGTTCGAGGCGCTCGAACGGTTGCTTCTCCTTCACGACCTTTTTCACCAATTCCTCTAAGGTCCCAAAATCACCACTCGACACCTTCCGAAAACAGAATCCACTGATTTAATTTCTGAAATCTTCATCAACGTCGCACTTCACGAACCTGGCTGTCCATTGACATGTCATAATAAAATCCACTCTCAATCGGAGGCCCATAACAAAGGCATCCTCCATACACTCGTTCCATTGCTTCTCCCAAGATGTGAGCTGACGAATGCCAGAAAACTTGCTGACCTTCTTCGGAGTCGAATTTCAGGAGTTCAAGCTTGCACGAGCTTTCCAATGGACGATCCAAATCCCACAGCTCTCCATTGACTTTTGAGATAACTGCACTGTCTGCCAACCCCTGACTGAGGGAATAATTCGATACAGAAAGATACATTTCAACAAGTGCTGGAAAATCCCTACCTGATTCCTGCGGCGATATCGTAAGGTGATGTCATCCATGCCTGACCCTTCACGATTTTACCGTCCGGCAAAGTGATGTCAATATCTTCTTTCGGTAGAGAAGCAATTCTGTCCTCATGTTGGACTTTGAACTTGTCCCAAAGCTGAATTCGATCCTAAACGCAAAATGGGGAGAAAAAATTTATCAAAACGCATATACTAATTAAAAAAAAAAAAACTCGTTCGACCTGGATGAAGGAAGGCCATGGGCTGAGTTCCTTGACAGGAGCCTTGTCCCCTTCTCCCTGAAATTATTCTGCGGTGATTAACATCGGTACTCCCTCACTTTCAAGCGATGCTCTCTCACCTCGTGCACTTTCCCCTTAGTCATTGTTTTCAAGCGATATCGGGAAATAGATCGTGTGGATTTTGGAAAACTTTGTCTCTCCAAAAGAGAATAGGAGCTGATATTTTGAAACCAACGGTACAAATGGAATAATCTAGATGGAGGAGGATGGCGCATTATTGTCTGAAAGATGTCCACATCAAGAGAGGAAGGTTCAGGACCATCAAAGAAGCTTTCATCAGCGAGAAAGCGATCCCAACTTTCGTACTCATCACAACTCATCGCGCGTCACTTCATCGTATAGATTCCCACCACACGTCACGAAAGCAAAGACAGAAAGAAGAACATAGAAAAGCAAGACATTCCCATCACCGAAGCAACCCAGAAAAAGTACAGTGCAAACGAACCATCATCGCCAAACAAACAACACGAACGGAAACCTTTAAGCTCGTCAACTAGCCCTTTCACTCGCGCGAAAGTTCCGGATGAAAAATCATAATTTGATCCTTAAAAGAACTTCACGATCTATGGATGGATGGGGTCGACTCTTTGAAAAATAATTCTGAATTATGTCAAAGCTGTCAGCTTCATCAATGGAACGGGGCACATGCCAAAATCTGTGGCAAATATGGTTCGGTTCACGTCATGGACCACATCAAACTACCAACACATTACGAATTTCGACAACGGTCAACATCCGCAGATGGACAATCCGTGGTGGGTTCTCCTGTCATTAACACGAAGGCTGCCGTACTATCCACATGGGCTGACGCAATCCATGCTTGACTAGAGTCATACAACTGCCAGGCCCAGGAAGTTACGTACTTCACGTTAAAGGGAATCTGATGGAGGAGTGACCTGTCATACTAGGCACCCCCAAGCCCCAAGTAGAATCTGATTACTTAGCCGTAAGCAGTTGTGATATTCAAATTATCAAAGTGTCCAATAACTTGATACGCATACAATATATTATTTTTACGCTATACATCCAGGACTCAAGATCCATCGTGGACAGCAACAGGAGCATGATGATCGTCCTCCACCATCAGTCCATCACTAATATTGCAGAGGAGGAAACTACAGTACATTGGTGCAGTAATGAATCAAATCATTTAGATACAGATGTATCTAAATACAGTACTGCTGTACCTCTATAGTCTATATAGACTCTATACAGTACAGTATTGTATATGAACCACTGAGTTTGTAGCGTCACCTACAGATACAAATAAAAACCGATTATGTGTTAGCTCTTTTGTCGTACATGCGTGTCACAGTGGTGTCATCAGTAATAAAAGGTATGCCTGAGCTCGTTTGAGAGAAAACGAACAGTAGGAACCGCGTCGATTGTCAAAAAAGGCGTTATCGTGAAAAGATCATTCAAATTTATCTCATTAGATACCAGCACTTATAAAACACAATCATGGAGCTTGTCGATGTACAGTTTTTCGTTTTGTTCCGCTTACCAGCAAGAATTGCGACAAGATGAGCTTGTATCCGCGTCCCCGTCGACGTCTCGTCAGCATATACACAAAGGGCAACTACTGTATAACATTTTCAACAGGCTAACTCTAAACCCTTTCCGACTTGAACTATACCAGCGAAGTGGCGAATTCATCACACGCAAATCTAGCAACAAAATGGCTTTTATTATTTCCGTGTCACTCTTCATCGTCCGTATAATTCCGCAGCATGACAATATAATAAGAACAGCAACAATAAAACATCTGAGGAAGGTCCCGAAGGACACAGCATAAACATGCGTAAATGGCGCAACAGCTCATAATAATTCCCGAATCAATACTGCGCAAAACGTATTCAGGCGTTGGTAGGAAAAATAATATTCCTATTCTCGCTCGGTATTATTGCTGGTGATGGTGCTGATGAGCTCCTGCCCATTGCAATTGGTGTCAACAAGGCGCCTTTTGACTTGGTTCTTAGATACACCTCCAGCGAGGGCTCTATGGTGTCAGGCAGGGATGGTATGACTTGCTGCGGCTGGACGATGATTGCTGCCGGTTGCTGCTGTGGTTGCGGTCCATCCCCGAAAAAGCAGGTCTGAACAAATGCGTACAAACTGTCGGTGGTGGCAGGGGATTGTGCGGCACACCCATAGGCGCCTCTATGGTGAATCAGTGCATAGTCCAGACAGCTTACTTGGGCATCACCATCGCAATCCTAAAAATTGCATTCTTTCAGCGTTTTAATTTTCTTCAAAGTTAACCCAAACCAAATTTTTTTTTTTAATTCCAAGTGCAAATTTGTATAGGTCCCTAATCATCGAGTTTGACCTATTTGCTGATCTGCTGGTTGCATTGATATCTGAAGGCCCTTCCTGCTGGATGCTTCTTGCAAGGTTTTGTATACAGTGAGACCCCAAGATGCGGATGTAATTGGTGCCTCAAGAGTGTCCCCAAGTCAAAATGTCCCCAAGTTGAGTCTCATTTTCCCTTCAACTTACATTATATAATTTTTAATTGGTGTTTTATGTACAAAATACTCACCCTAATTCCATGAAAATAAAAATGGTCTCCCAATTCAAACTGATTCCAATCAATATATTCCAACACAATATGGGCATTTGAGGAATTTAATACTAATTCCTCTTTACAGTACAAAGAAATTTTGGCATTCTCTGTAAAAATAATATCCAAGTGAAAAAGAGAGAAGGAAGTCCCTCTCTGCTGGAGGTAATTTTTTTTTAAATTAGCTGAATGTATGGTAAATTGGTGAGTATTTTGTACATAAAACACCAATTAAAAATTATATAATGTAATTCCAAGGGAAAATGAGACTCGACTTAGGGACATTTCGATTTGGGGACACTCTTGATGTACCAATTACGTCCGCATCTTGGGGTCTCACTGTTTTGTGTTCCTGCTACAGTCATGCTTTTGAAAACACTGAATATAAACGTCATAAAAATGAAAACTCATCAGTCTCGGTAAGGATGCGACAGCAGTTCAAATACTGTGTAGCCCTCTATAGGAGAAATGCATTCAGAAGTGAACAACCCTCACTCCAATGTAAATGAGATTGGCTTTTAGGATCTGAATTCTTAGGCAAAGCCACTACTAAGAATAAGGGGGATTTTTCGAGTTCTATCGAGACGGGATCATTTCAAAATTTAATCATCCTACGTGAGCATGTAACCAGCTTTCTTAGGGTCTTAATGCTTGGGCCACTTTCCAGAATAAGGGGGATACAATTTTGATTTTCAGTGAAACGATATCATTGCCAAAATTAATGTCGATTTTCGTGAACAATCGCCACGCGTACCAAACGACAACAACGACGTAACCAGCTTCAAACACTGGATTTTTGAATCCTTCCAGAATTCAAAACATGATGCCCAGGTGTGGCTGAGCACCGCCAGCTTGTAAAAATAAAAATTGACCATCATTCCCCCACCCATTGGTCCCATTGAGCCGCCTGCCCTCAGGGGACTTACTGTCGCGGGTCCTTTCGCTACTCAGTGCCCAGCCTGGTTCCTTTTCGTCGGGGACCTGTTCTTGCGGAGCCCGTCATATATAAACGAGGGATATGAACATTGACTCGTCATGAAACGGTGGCGGGAAGGGACAACTGGAGGAGTTCTTTCGGCGTCCCAGCTTAACGATTTCCCTTCTTTATGAAACCTCGGCGAACTGAATTTGCATTTTCGAGTGTCCAATTATAGAACAAAGATGAGCGGCAAGGAGCACAAAACTCGGACTTGAAGCCAGAAAATCAGACCACATGGTCCTAAAATCCCGCGGGTTTCCTTCCAAGCGGAAGGAAGGAAGCAAGCAAGAGAGCAGATGGGGTGGGAGGGGAAAAGCAAACGAAGCCCGGGGACAAGGACGAGCTGCATGCCCTCGGGGCCGGTTCACCTCATCGATCGACGGCCTTGATCGCCGGCGTTACGTCATCTCGCATTCCACAAAGTCCCTCCCTCCCGACGCTTTTCCTTTCTCCTTCAATGTTTCGTCTTAATAACACACACTGTATCTGAATATATATACTGCGTATACTCACGGGACGTCCTCCGGCTGATGCCGGCCTCGCTGAAACGTCTCGCCTCCGACGCGTCGCTCATCCGGCGATCCATGTCGTACATCTCGCCGAGCACGCTCTCATGCGCTACGTACAATCATTCCAAATCAGTTCTAGGTGTCGCTCCCGTCATGCAGCTGTCCAGCTCACGTCACACTCACAACTCACAACCAGCCTTGCTATACTAATTGCGACGCTACTATACAGGGTGGGGCTACAGGTGCACTATTGCCCACAAGGGCGCTTCATTTAAAGGAAAATTACAGCACACCCACACATTTGATACCCTTCACTCAGAAAATATAACGCGTTTACTTGCGTAACACGCACCCTCACGTAAATTAATTTTTGGGACAACAAATACATGATGAAGTAGAATCTCATTACAACAAAGGAATTGTGACAAGTAAAATAGCTTCGTTTTAACGAAAAAAAAAGGTTATGAAGTAACTCCTATAATGCGGTAACATTATTATTGTATTGGGCAGAGGCCTAAAACGCAACTTTGTTGTATGCGATTTATCGTTGTAAGAGTCTACTATAAATAAATTGCAACCCCCGCCTAAGATGCGCAAATTGTGACACAAAAATCGGTTTATCCTAACATTTAAACTAGAAAATACGACAATTCGGACACGAAAATACGAATTATGCATTGCTTTTTTTTATATTCTTGTCTACCACTTTGATGTGACCTTTCGAATTATATATTCGTGTAAACTTGAGTCTAGAAAAATTGTCTCTTCAACCTTCGAATTGGGATGAAGCGCACCAAAAAAAAAATGTACATGAAGCGCAACTTTTTCGGAAAGAGGTGCAGCTGATACTTGGAGTAAATGCGGTACATCAGGCAATCGTGAGATTATTTTATTTTTATTTTTACCTGGACAGGCTAAACTGCAGTTCATCAGTCCTTTACTACTGTGTGAAACGAACACACAAAAGTTCTTCAACTAAAAATATTGACGGTAACAGGAAGTGCAAGCGGATTGTTCCTTACACGAAAATAAATGCCTGTATTCAATTGTCTCTCGAAGTTAAATTTGAGCAGGCAAATTTAAAAGAACAATTAACGATTTTTTCATGTAGAGTACTGTATAAAGTGAATAATCTCGGTTAAAACCTCACGCAAGTTCTTTAAAATTGACGCCTTGCAACTTCAGTATGTCGTCAGTCGGATGAATGAGTAAACAAATGACCTAATCAAACTTGAACTCGCCCAATCTAATGTAAACTGATCTCGCATGCCACACACACCTCAACATGACACGACCTGACCCCAGAGGTACTACGAAGCAGGCGTGTCTTCAGATGACTTTCAAATGAACGAGAGATGGTAAAAGACTGCAGAATAAAATGAGTTCGGGATTTTGCTGAAAAGAACATTCCTGAATTCTCACCTCGAGAACATCTGAGCTTGCAATATTTTTAACGGATTTTCGGACAAGCAAGTTTTCAACTGAACTGCGTCGTAAGTTAATGTCTTTCCTCAGACATGAATAAAAAAATAAATGAAATGAGGGGGCGTTATATTCAGTTTCGTACAGTTAGTTATAATTGCATTATGACACCGTTGAGGGGCAAAAGTTGCTTCATTTTATTCCGCGGTGCGTGTCTTACTTGGGGTACTCGAATCGATCCAGTTAATCCAAGTCAAGTTCTTAATGCAATTAATTTTTAATCGCGGATCACGTTTTAACCACTTACTTCCCATTTAACCCGGTGTTCGGGTGACCTTAAATGACTCTAACATCATCATCATCATCATGAATGAAGCAACCGAGTTGATTTAGGAAAAGCGACATCTGAACAATCAAAGTTGAGTTCCGTTTACGGCAGAAGGCCGCATCAGATACCAGATGTCACTCCATTTCTGGATTTGTCATAATCATACCAGAGGGCGGCGTCACTTCATCATAGCGTGGGCGTGGTGTGATGTGATGTGAGGGCAGAGCGCATGCGATTCTTCCCAGGTCGAAAGGTGCAGGAAGAATCGAGGCGCTCGGGATGAATGACACGACACGACATGACATGACACGATACACACCCGTCGTCAGCTTTCGTTTGTTGAACAAGTCCTCGCTGAAGCGTCGGGGTCCAACTGCTCCTAGGCATGCGAACAAACGACAAACGAAACAACAACAAAGGGTCAAACATCATGCGGACAAGACGAGACGAAACGAAACGGAACGCAACGCAAGAAGCAAAACAAACTACCTCGAGGTTTGTGTCCAGTGTCTTCACTGAACCTCCTGACCCCGGAATCCCAACTCGAACCGGGTCTTGACTCTGCGGTGATGGGGAGGGAATAGGAACGAAGGGGGTTTCAATGGGGCTTCACTCAAAATGTTTAGATGGTGTAGAACCACGTCCATCGTGACGAAAATTTAAAATTTGGTGAGGCACCCAACTTTTGAGGGCGGATGAGATGCTCGAGAGAATTACTATACTGTATTTGCAAGCGCGAAAAAATTAGACGCGTAAAATTGGCAGGTTCGAGAATTCCATTACCCTAAATTTCATCGATTTTTCGCTTTCCGCTTACTCTAAAATAAGCCCAAGTGCAGGAGAAATCGTCCCGAACAAAACTGAATTGAGAACTACAATAGTTATGCGAAGCTCACTTCTTCAAAACTTCAAAATAAAGCGGATCGTCACACAATCCGTCAAAAGTTTCAACAGAGTAGAATCTCTTTAAGACGATTTTTTTTACGAAAAATGATTGCTTACAACGAATTCTGTTTTTTCGGTCCTCGTCCAAAAATAACAATGTTATAGTGATTTCCTCAACTAATTTTTGTCTACAACGAATCTTCCTTTTTTTGAGGTCCCAAACGTTTCCTAGTAACAATTTTCTCCTGCATGCAGCAAGAAATCCGAAATCCAAACTAGCCTGAAACGTTTGTTTGTTTAAAAATTATGTAACACCTGCAGCATAAATACATTAGTTAGTGCAACACCAGAGCACCTTCTCTTCTTATGTCCAGGATTTCATACTGATAGAAACAAGCTTAAGATAGATTTACAAGTACTGGAATTCAATGAAGAGACCCTTTCTGAAATCTTAAAGGATCAAGATAAACTGTTGGCTTTATATGATTTCTCATCAAAGATTCTCTGTAATTTGTT
>CAJPEX010000660.1:0-87918 GCA_905338405.1 Notodromas monacha
TTCCGTACGATGCCAGGCCAAGTGTTGGACACCCAGGAGAGGAAAATAGACATTTCTCCTTTTTCAGAACCGCTGCTTAAAACGGAGAAATGGTGGAAAATGAGCGAAATCCTTTCCGTCAAAATAATAAATCAATGATTAATATAGTATTTAATTTTGAGGAAAACGAATCTTAGCTCCTCTACTTTCCGTTACATTAGCAAGGAATGAATCACATCAATTTGCACGGAAAACTGCGGATTAATTTCCATTCCCTTTCACAAGTGCCTTTTTGTTCACGGGATTGACATTCTACGTTTCTTTCTCATTGCACCGCGTTTCGACACGGAAATTTAATGATTATACGTTCAAATTTCTTTCAAGTACTCAATTTACGACGTTCGTAGCACGTGAGTCTAAACTCACCATGCAGTAATCAACATGTAACATCTTCCGTCCCATAACTTGACCGGAAACGGAATTTAAACGCAAGCTTGATTTAAAAACATAATCGCTGAAAAACTTCACGAGCGAAAGCAAAAGCAAAAAAAAAATATTTCATGCAAAAGCGGAAGAAAATATTCCATGCAGAATTAACAGTCAGCCCTGTAAAAAATGTTTATGAAATAAAATGAAAGTACCGGACAAAACAGAACAAAAACGAGGGAGAATGTGGGGGCGGGGGCGAGAAACTTCATAAAACGTGCATGGTTTTAAGCCCTGTATTAATTAGTGTGTTTAATAGTTCGCTTGGGCGTAAGAGTTGTGCGAGCACCGACTTTTCTAAATGGACTCAGTAACTTTCGCAGGTCTCTATGCTATAGTCACGGGTCTGGAAGGAAGAACAGGAATACGAGAAAAATTCATCGAATGAGGTTATCCGTGCATTTGTTTAAATCGTGTTAATATCCACATCGTGTTCTAACGTCCACCTTGCAACACAACTTCGGTTGGCTATAAAAATTCTCTCAGGATAAATTTTCACGTCGGTTTCAGCCACAGCAAAAAAGAGTGATTTTTGAACGTGCATTCAAGACAAAAACAAGTACTTCTCCAGAAAGTTCTCCTGAGTTCTAATTTTTCATACAATTCGTCAAAATCAACCCCCATCGCAATGTTCAGCTCATATCATGGAATATCGGCGGCGTCGGAGTGATGAAAAATACTTCACAAGTCACCCGAGCTCCAGGAACAAAAATACATAAACGTTTCTGTTCTACACACTTCACAACAACTACCAAAACTACTCAATGTACAGTGCACCATTAGACGATACTCGAATTAAAACCCCCAAACTACCATCGAATCGCTTCACCTGGAATATTATGCGCAGATTACTTCTAGCGAAGAAAACAAAATCGAACACAAACACAAATAAAGAAATATCAAACCTGGTATTTTCATGCCGGTTTCATCGCCAGCCAATGATCCAGGAGTACCGCTACCATCAGCGATCAGCGGCGGAGTTCCCGCAGCTTTAATGGAGACCATAAAATAGATTGAAAATGTCGTCTTTGAACACAGAGAAATACACACGCGCACCTCAGCAAAATTTCAGAAAATGAACTCTTTCAAAAAAATGAATAAATTTCCGAAAAATTTTCAAGTAGGTTAATGGCATTTTTCAGGCAGAAGAACAGTGCACAATAACACGCATTTGGTTTCCACATACATACGAACATATTTTGTATGTCGCCGTCGATTCAAAAAGGCGATTTTATTAATTAAACACGATTATGATAATGGATATACGATACATTCAGATTTATTTTAAGCTATATACGGGGTCTGTGCCAGTCAATAGCTCATCTAGAGCCACGCTGGAGAAATTCAGAACGTTACTTTTTCCTGAATTTTCGATAACCTTAAAATTTCGAAAGTGGTGATAAATTTTAAGACAAATTCAGAAGTAATCATTGAAGCTCCTCCGACTCAATAATCTTGTTTCATCAAATTACTAATACCTGTCAATTGACAGTAATTTTAACTTTCCCTCACTTGACAAAAAAATGTTGAGGCTTTGCTTAATTACCTTCGCAATTTTGAATTGAGAAGTTTGAACTGATCGGAAGCGATCACTACGGAAGTAAATCCAAGTGTCATCGAATAAACACTAAGATGATTTCTGAGAGAAACAGAATTAAATTCGAGCATATGCGGCTTTGCGGTGCACCGGAATCCTCCCGGTAGTCTTTGATAAGATCAGTCGAAATATGTTCCCCATACAGTTGAAGAGTCTGACTTCCAACACACTAATTCCTTCGCGAGCGGAAAATCAAGCACTGCATAAAAGTGGGTTCGACATTCAGAAAAGCTTCAGATTTAACTGAGATATTAGAACTGCACCACAAATTCATGTACAAATTGTGAACACGACGAATAGTTTACACACTCGAATCAAATTCATGAACCGCACTTATTTCTAGACTTCCTGCCTCTATTCTAGGAGCATATTCGCTCAGCGAACAGGCAAAAATTATTTCGCACACACTACGAACATTCAAGATTATGAATCAAGGAGTATACGAACCAATATCAATTCCAGTAAGCCCAGCAGCAGCACCAGAGAGTCTTCGAAGTTGCTGCTGCAGCCGTCGGAAAGACGGAGGTACTAACTCTGGTGTTAGTTTGACGGGAAGCTGTTCTCCGCGTTTAACCATGTCCGTCAAATGCATAGCAAGAATGAACTCCTCGCAAGATAAGCGTCCATCACCGTCAATATCAGCCAAAGACCTTCTCATTGTCAGGAGAACATTAAGCATCAAGCGAACTGTTCTATGAACTGGTGAAAAATTGCAGTCACTCACCAGATTTTAGCCAAAGTTGTTTGATTCAAACCAGTTTGAACCAATAGTTGTCGGGCTTGCATTCCTGTCATGAACCCAGTCTTACTTTTGTCAGCCTGGTTGAAAATTTGGGTGTACTTGAGTTTGGTGGGCTGAGGAACAGGCCAATCAACTACAGGAGAACTGTACGAAAAACATTCGGTTACACAACTTACACTCAAAAAAGCAAGAACCCAACGAAGTTTCGAAATTTGACACTCACGAATCTTGACTGGATACACTTGTCTTTCGACTTAGTGTTTGCGGAAGAGAATTGGGAACGCCAGCGGGCACTGTTTAAAATTAAATCAGGAATCACAACATATCTCTCATTCCGAAAAGAGCAATGATATCTCACCAATAGGAGGGGACATTACGGAGGGTCCAGCAGAAATAGGAACAGAAGCTGATGTTGGAATGGAAGTCGTGAGAGGAACTTGAGGCAGAACCGGGTATAATGCCGGTTGTTGCATGATCAACGGGGTCGGTTGAGTAGCGAAACCAGCCTTGGCTGTGACTGGTGATGTGAGACTAGGTGCTTTATGAAGTGCAGCAGGAGCTGCAGCAGGAGCTGCAGCAGTTGGAGAGGCAACTGCAGCGAGAAGCGCTGGTGGCAGAACTTTCGGCAATTCCTGGCCCTTCAGTCTCATCGTGATCAATTTACAGGCAACGCTGAACTCATTGAAACTCAAGCTACCATCCTTGTCAGCGTCAGCTAAGCCCCTGCGAATATAAACAAACAGTCAACACACAGCAAATACGACCTAATTGTTCAACTTACCAAATTTGCGCCAACACTGCTGGTGGAAGCTGAGATTGCATAAGAAATCCTTTCGCTTGGCCACCGCTGACTAGACCATTCACTGGATTGAGGCTTTTAAAATGCTCCATGTGCTTCACCCTTTCGGGCGCAGTTAAAACCCAGGGATCCATTTTCTCAATTAAGCGATTAGAAAAGGCTTGAAGAATTCAACGCAGTAATGTCGTGTTCGGCTTTTCATCACACTAAAAGGCCGAGGCACCCACGCGCTCCAACAAGGAGCAACACCGGCGCGAAAACATTCTGGAACAAGAAACTTTCAATAATTTGTTCTACGAATAAAAGAATATATTAACACTAGACGAGCGGCTTCACATTCAAGTCCAGCAAAGAACCCTCGAACACATCACACATTTTGTAGTTGCTGCTTACACAGCGACAAGAGACAATGCACTGCATCTAGTTGGAAACTGGACCGTGACCACGCTCCTCGCAATTCACAATTTCTGGGAGAAACTTCCGTGACATCCCCACTCCGCTTCTCTTCACTGACTGTCCTACTTTTATATAACCTGGTCACCAAGGTGAGCACTGGTTATCGTAGCTTTCTTAGTGGGAGAATTGGACAAGCAAAGGAGCCGAGTTCCACCAGAATGAGATCATCATGTGACTAATTTTTACCACCCGTCCATCCTAGAAACGCTTTTGTGAAATAAAAATGATCAAGGAACTTCAAGAATTCGTGCGGGAGCTAGGAATTAGAATTCTGAAGTCTTTTGATGCCTAATTCAGCTTTCACTCAAATGCAGTTTTTGAGATACAGTACTGCATTTTAAATTACGTATACACAGGTGGACTCTTATAAAATGATCATATCTGCAAGGACTTTCTCTAAAAAAATTATTTTATTTTATGCCTCAGGGTTTTTTATACCGAGTTCTCTACAGAAAAATTTTCTAGGCCCTCCGAATTCATTTTGGAGAGAGTCATCTTGCATTCTTCTTTCTTTGGTAAGATTTCCAAAGTCACACTTACTTGATTACAGATCACCAAGAGGATTACAATAGTTAAATATGATACAGAAATGAACAAGAACTACCAAGCCTATCTATAATGATACTTTAGTCTTCTATTTTGAGTTGATAGACAAATATGGGTTTTTGGCACTTCAGAGTAACTTTTACATTGAAACACAAGGCACTTCACTAACTTTCGTGTTGAAAGACATACTGCAGTTAATACTGTAAATGTTTCAGATATGGCTGTCCAATACCTTATAGACTGCAGCAGAATTCAGCTTTGAACAGAATAAAACATTTGAAAAAATTATCCGGGCATTGAAGCTGATTTTTCTTCCCCCTCCGGTTGTTCAGGGTGACCTTGATCCACTTGACACTTTGAAAACTCATTTTCATGGACAGAAACCTCTGTTCTGAAACATGAAGACGATCAACCAAAACCCAAAATAGACGGGGATCGATGGCATGAACTGTATCAAAACAGATTTTCTACAACAATGCTCTGACATACAAATGTGCGACTTTATTATCACACAAGGAATCCAGCGAAAGAAAAACCAAGACGAGGCTTCCAGCAGACAACGCATAAAAATTTCAGCAAGCACGGTCAGTATTCACGCTTCGGAATACAAAAACAACCCTCGCACAGGGTAGCAGCCATTGTGAAAGGGCAACTACTCAGATACACAAGAGTCTCCTTAAAAGTTCCAAAAAGCAAGCTCCAAAAATGTTCCATCCTTTGACACGTTCTGATCGAATTTCTTCAACAATCTGCTTGTTCCGATGTTGAAGGAAAACTTCCCATATTTCTCCTCATACTAAGGAACAACAGGAATTGAAGCGAAAGCAATGTAAGCAGTCAAGTCAACGGCTCCCCAACTAACCGGTGGAAAACTTTTGAGGAGACTTTTGTATAGTTCGGCGAAATCAGCACAAAGAAGTCTCGTTTTTCGCTGCTTATTCCTTCTGGCAACAACTCCAACAAAACACCCGAACTTCGGAAAAAAAATCGTTGGTGTTTTCACGGAAGTTCGCTCCATGGCATAAAAAAAAGAAAAGAAACGGCAGAAAGAAAACATTCCGCCCATTCCAAGCACTCAAACTTTTCGAACGAGTAAAAGCAACAGAATCCAGAAAAGTTTCCCCCCTATAATAAAACACGAAAGAATAGCGTGTTTTACATTATCGCTCGACAGTTAAACTCACGGAACTGCAGCGACATCTTTCTCACGGAACTCAAGAAACGCCACATGTTGGGACAAAATGGACACCGACTCAACCAACCTCCAGAGGAAACAATTTTTCACATTCAGAACGCCTCGAGCAAGTAAATGCAGACCTTTTCCACTTAAAGATACCCCACAAAAGTCTATTAGTCCCTTAGAAATTTCCACCCCAAGATTCGAGAACATTTATCACACAGTCAACATTCACAGACCATTTTTCCAGATGGGCATTAAAAACAAGCAACGGATTTCGCATCAACAGGAATGTTTAAGCTTACGCAAGAAAACAAAAACAAAAAAGGGGAAACAAATTAGGCGGGTTGAATGGTTCACATACAAGTGTGGCGGTAAAAGCGACAAGACGAAACGATACCCGTAAAAAAACTCCTGAGAAAAACTAACAAAAAAGCCCACGAAATTCAACGAAGAGCCAGAAGGCTTCAAACACCCGTGACCCGCATAAAAATAAAGTAAAAAACTGCGGGATTTCAACTCTAAAAGAGATTCTTCGTGCTTTTCTCTTTCTTTTCTTTTCCAGTTGAAGAAAGTTTTCGGCAGCGTAACAGTGGCGAAATTGAGCACAGATTTTTTTTTCTCACGTCTCAGCAACCCGAGTTCAAGAATTTTTAAGTTCATGGCATGATTTCTGAGAGAAATTTCTAGCTTTCGGCAAACTAAATACTGTATTCCTCTTCTCTCCAGGAGTTTTAAAAAGTGTTCCAAATTTTTGCTCAAGAAAAGAAGCCACTGATAAATCTTTTCAAGAATACTATCGCGACTGGGAGGTTCAGACCGATTCAAACTGATCGGAACGATTTCTCGGAAGTCCCGCGAATCACCTCTAAAGTCATTTCAATCAGATGAAACATATATATTTATATATATTTTATATTAGACTATAAATTTTTTTTTTAGAAAATAACTCTTGATCTACGGGGAAAATGCCATCCCATTTATCCGTGAACCCGTCTAGTTCACCAAATGGCTTCCCAAAAAAAAAAAATCAAGATTGCACACATCCTGGGCGATCAGAAAATCCAAAAATTCCCCGAAATATTAAAAAATTACTCGGCCACAAAGCTGCAAATCTTCAAAATCTCCTTACGGTATAGAAACATGTCGAATGGACATTATTGTGTTTGTGATTTCTCCGAAATAAAGATGCCAAGGCGTGGAAATTACTGTTTGAGAGCTGGTGGCCATCAATGCACCCCTAGGGCAATTGAGACAAAATCTTGAGAAAACTACAAGGCCATCGGGCATTTTAAAGTCCTCACCAAAAAATGGAAGTACAGTACCTGCATGAAAATTTCAAACATTTCCCGGAGTTATCAATAGGTTCCTCAGTCAATTTCCGACAGCATTTCATTTTCTTCATCAGCTCGTAATTGATTAAAATGTTTCTTGGAAATTAGAAAAAAATTAATTGCTGAAAATTGTCTACCCGGTTTTCATCTGTCTACTTTGACGATACGTTGGCGACTCGCAGGACTGTTGAGAAGCTCATTGAAACAGCCATCCTGCCAATTAAAAAAAGGAAAAAACGCCAAAATGCGGCAACTGAAGCAAAAGACCGCAAACATCGCACAGTAACACCGAACACTCTTTATCGTTGAAAAAAAAATTCAACAAGGACCTTTCAGGACGTTAACGTTCAACTTAGCTCATCATTCCTTCCAGTAACTGCACCACCTCTGCCACACAATCCGGCAGGAAATAAATCTAGCTTGTACAAACGTTCAAAAACAAACAAAAATTTCTTCCATCAGGAATACTGTTCGGGACGCTCACCCAAATCGCCGATAAAGAAATTTTCACCGGGAAAAAAAATTTAAATCGGGCTAATCGTCTGAGCAGTTCCTTGTAGAAAGCACCATTGGGGACCTTTTTTGTTTCTCGACAAAAATACGAGTCTACCACCGCATGGAAGATTTCGTTCTCCGCGCAAAATGGAGCAATATTCAGGCGATTATTCTTCCCGTGACGCCAGGAATTTCGATAATGAAATATCAACTTCGGGGGAATCGTTTAACATGAGATGCACTCATCAAACGCTTTGGCCAGGAAAGTGAAAATCTAGAATTATTAATCTTCATAACTTTGAGCAAGTATACCTTTGGTGAAATGAGAAAATTAACGAGTCCGCGGAATTCGCAAACGGAGGGAAAATACTGGTGTGAGCTAAAAAGTTATAAGAACCCGTGTTCCAAGAGCTTCAATAAAAAATAAATAAAAAAACGGGAACGCACGTCGGCAGCGAAAGGATCACGAGAGAACACATGCACTTGGTCTTTCTTCTTCTTCATGTTTTTTGAATTTTTGTACACGGAGGAAACGAAATTACCGGTTGGTTGACGGAGGTAGCCCGGGGCAGCAAAATCACACGGAAGTTCGCGCACGCGACGATGCCCGAAGTTAACCCAACAACCGGGGTGCCAATCTCTACCCCTAAACCGGTCGAGGAATTCCGACTTGTTCCAGCAAGTGACCTGGTGGAATGAGAGAAAAAAGGAATTACACACGTTGTATCGAGCCAATACATAATATTTCAAAACAGCTAGTAAAACTCGGCGAAAACGAAGTCGCTTTGGCACACTCAAACTTTGCCTAATATAAACCGCAGACATTTTTCAGGAGTGAGAATAGGTCGTAAAACGAAGCAATCAACAAGAACGACGAAACATTGCATCCGTCGCATTTCCTACGCACATAGTGTATTCAACTTCAAGAATATCACTTCGCTAGCTAGAAACGAACATTGCAGAAAAAAAATGCAACGAAAAATCACATTCCTCGTGATGTTTGATGCGAAATGAACAATTTTCCGCCACAAACAACTTTCTTCGTAATCAATCATTTTTACGGCTTCCCGCATTCCACGCTTGCAAATTTTTTTTTCGGCCAATAGAGCGAAATGAAATACTGTACACATGAGAAGTATTGGAAGGGAAGGGGGTTATTAATGATTAGGCGAGCTGAACTTCTGAAATTCATTAAATTCTTCGCCTTTTCTACGAATGGGAACATAATTTTATAGTCGAGAAGGAATACGAATTTATAGAGCGGTTCAAACATTAAATGTAAAGCCATGAAAGATGATTACGCAGATGAACATTAGAACCTGATAACTTGAAAAATTTAGAGTTGCTCAGAAATGATTCTGCAAACGACAAATAAAATTTGCCAAAATCCTTTCATCCCAGAGGAAAGACGAATTTAGCTCGAAGTAATTGAATCCATTTGAGAATGGATTCAAAAAAGGAAAACGTTTACCGGAAAAGGCAAAAAAACCTTACTAAGCTCAATCAAATCAAAACTTACGTTTTGATTTTGCAAAACGTGAACGTTGCATTAGGGGATCAAAACTTACGAAGTAAAAAAATTACAGTAAAAATACACAAATTCAAAAGTGTATTCCACTATTCCTAAAGGAACAAACATTTTTTGAAGAAAACGGGTAGAAACTTTGTTACCCAACGAAACTGATAATTTTCGTTTGCTTTACCCATAACCAACATTACAAGTCATTTTCCTACACAAAGAAACAGCATTTCATTTCAAGAAAAGCCAAAAAAAGTTATTTTATAAACGAAATGATATTCCGGATAATCGCGCCAACGGCAACAAAAAACTGCATCATTCAGTACCGATCTAGAAAAATACCCTTAATTTAAGAATGAAATGAAATCCAGACGAAGAAAATACTAATTACAGAGCAATATATATATATACAGTATATATATATATATATATATATATATATATATAAATATCAATTTATTTATTTTTTTTTCCAAGATAGAGGGAAACCTTACTAAGCCAAGCAGCGCTTCAATCATTCTTCCTTCTCGCTTCCATACGACGAAGGAGACGGAACGACGTATTGGTTGGTGAGGGAAGTATATTCCGGCAAGCGCACTGGATAGGCGAGGGTGGTGTTCAAGGTCTGGTTCCTGTCTTGCAGCATATTACGAGCGTAATGCAGCACGAAGTCACGGAGCGTCGGGAACAGATCGAGATTCTCATCGAACCCGTACCCTTGCGCGTACTTCATCAACTTACAATGGTTCACTTTATGATCGCATCTGCATAAAAAAATAATTCACATCGGTTAAATGGCATTTGAACTGCGCCTCGAACGAGGAAAACATAAACGGAATTAATTTAAGATTGCATATGAAAACACCAGTTGCGTCCACTCCGACTCCATCAAACGAACGATCAATAAATTTTGAAATGCTGAAGGACGCGGGTGAGTCCCAAGGTTCATCAATATTTTGTACTTCATTTCTGGAATTGTTTGTAATACAGAGGATGTGATGAAAAAAATTGAGTCTTTGCTAACAGTAATGATCTTCAAGAAAATACAGCGTAATTTTCAATGCTTCAAATTTTGTAGAAACACAAACAGAATTTGCAGCGAATTGCTGCAAAATATTGCTTTAAAAAATTACTTCAAGCAGCAAAAAATTCAGAGTAAGATTTTCTCGATACTTCAACAAGATTCCAACTGAAACTACGCAGCAGAAGGAGCTTGAAAATATGTGGGCTTTGCTGCAAATGTAATTTTGATGGTACCTGTATCCAATTCTTGTAGACGAAAGAATAGAATTCACCGCATTTTTCCTAGCGGATAAGATTTTATAGAAAAACCAAAAACACAACACAAGCAGTGGGCTTTGCTGCAAATGTAATTTTGATGGTACCTGTATCCAATTCTTGTAGACGAAAGAATAGAATTCACCGCATTTTTCCTAGCGGATAAGATTTTATAGAAAAACCAAAAACACAACACAAGCCAGGGCCGGCCTAAGGCGGGTGCAGCGGGTTCACTGCACACGGGCGCCTTGCTAGGGGGGGCGCAAAAACCAGGGCTGACCCCAGCAGTGGCAAGAAGGGTTTGTCGCCTGTATGGTGAGGTGCCAAGTGGGCTTTGCTGCAAATGTAATTTTGATGGTACCTGTATCCAATTCTTGTAGACGAAAGAATAGAATTCACCGCATTTTTCCTAGCGGATAAGATTTTATAGAAAAACCAAAAACACAACACAAGCGATTCCATTTGATGATTTACAATATGAATCATTCCACGATTAACTGTGCTAATGCTTTTACAAGCTTCGTGTTCAGGAATTTTCGAGACTTACATAACTGAAAGAGCCAGAGTGCCCTTCTGGCTCGAATTCCTAATTAGAAACGTGCCATCTGGCTTTTCCCTCAACATGCTCTGTGCCTCTTCACGAAAGCTTCGTGTTCAGGAATTTTCGAGACTTACATAACTGAAAGAGCCAGAGTGCCCTTCTGGCTCGAATTCCTAATTAGAAACGTGCCATCTGGCTTTTCCCTCAACATGCTCTGTGCCTCTTCACGGGAAACACCAGGGAGATACCACGTTGTTTCATCCTCATGCGGCAACGCAGGCGGAAAGACGAGTGGTTTGTACACACGCCGAGACCTGAAATAATCAATTAATTAAGGATTACAACGGATTAAAATGGTCCATACTTCTATAATCCGCGCCTCGCATAATGGTTTTCTTTCCTACAAAGGACTCGAACTGTCACAGATTCTTGCTTCGGATAACAGACAGCAGGAAAGCGATTTTCCTTCAATAAAATCAAATTTGCTGTAGAAATACACAATCTGTCAAGTCGATAAAAGCTTCTCTAATATTGTATTCGTGATTGCGGTAAACATTGTCTTTCTAGTTTACGAGTGATTTTGCTACTTTATATTAAAACATGTAACGTTTCTATTGATCCATTCAAGAATGCACGCAGGAAATTCACACGGAATCTTTGAAGAATCAGCCGTTCCATTTAATTTCACAAAAATCGATTGTGTAACGTTTTACGTGATCTGAAACACATCATTCATTCTTTGCATTGATTGCTCACTTATCCATCTTTCCTAATATTAATGGACTTTCCTCTGGATGGGATTAAGTTTACTTATAAAAGTAACATTGAAAAAAAAAAGTGCAAATAACCTGGGATTCGTGCTCATCGGACTCGTCGCCCCCGAGCCAGTGCCATTGACAGGAGTTTCGTAGCCACCCGGCATATTTAAAACTTTCGATTTGAAATGATCTCGCCAACCATTTTTGACACTCAGCAGGGCTTGAGCTGATGCGTCCAACGAGTTCATGTGTAGACCGTCCGTTATTTTGACGAAATCCTCGGCAGAGACACCAAGCGATATCAATCGCCTGCAAGAAAACAATGAATAATTCCGTCAATCATTTTTTTAACCTGATAACCACGCCCCTTTCTTACACAGAATACTCGAAGAAAACTACAGTCAAGAAAAAATTATATATATTGTAAAGTTGAGTGCTGACCTCGACGTTGCTTTGCAACGACCTTCGCTACTAGCGCTGGAAGTCGAGCAAGTAGAGACGAAGCTTTGCAGCCCTGAGAAACATAAAGGGAAGTTCTAGCTCCTTCAACTTCTTCAGGCTGACATTGTAATTCTTTAACCTTTCTTTGATTAAATCCTGGTTGTCCGAAAGCCTGAAATTAATCGACAAGGTCAACACAGTTGAACCTCGATAGCTCAAAATTACTCAAGTCAAGACCCTTTCTGAATTTCCTCAGAAACAAAGCATTAAAATACTCCTGAACTCACAGGCGTTCCCACTCAGACCTTCATAACTCGAATTTTCAGGTGGCCTTTCGGCTATTTCATTGACACATCAAGGGAAAAGCAATACATATTGACGAGTTCTGAAAGAAAGTAAAAGACTAGTTGATCTCATGAACCCTTGCCTTCAACTTCAGCATCCTGTCGACTCATTTAAGAAGCAATTTAAGGCTCATATCACTGATTACTAAGAAAAGATGTTTCTTTCCTTAACTCGACATTTTTTGCTTTTCCCTTTCAGTTTAACTTACAAGAGGTATGACATTGCATTACAAACGTAGACTCTCTCTACAACGATTTCGTCCGAACCAATTTTCTACGCATAACAAATTCTTATGCTCCCGTAGCGGTTTTCTACCATTTCCATAGGGGTTTTCGACGACGATTATTTACCGGTCCTTGAATGCCGTTGTTCAGAATTTTTTTTTTTTTTCACAACCATGAGAATACAGGTATATTCTATATACATTTGTATTACTTCTGCGTCTGAACCTGATTTCTATAGGCAGGTCTCATTTGAATCAACAAATAACTCGACTTGGACCAACAAAATCCAGAGTGAATTGAAGCGGCATCTAGTATACGAGCAGAAAATTAAATATCACGACTTAAGGGTTAGTGTTCAATTGAGAAATGACTACAATAGCAACTACACATCGAAGACAAAGATTGAATAATGCGTTACTCCTCATAATTTCAAAAAAATAAAGATTTCAGCAAAAAGATAACTGCTAAATTACGTTTTCAGATCCTGGGGAGCGGCATTCTCAAGAGCTTTCTCAGCGACGGAAAGGTGATCCTGATAAATCTGAAGGCACTGACAGCAACATTCTATGGCCTGTTTATGCGTCGTCACTTCTTCCAAGACTTTCTGATGTTTCAAATACACGTCATCATATTCTTTGCACTTCTTCGAGCGTTCCACGCAAATATCCAAGAATCTTTGCTTCAAATCGTCCACATTCATGCTGGGATCCTCATCAGTACCCTGTGAAAAATATTAAAAATGCATCAATAATGAGCTTCCTTGAAAATTTCAATTTCAAACGCATTGTAGTTTACAATGCTGCGGATTAGACGTTTATGTCAGTTATCAGGAACTTTGGAGCAAAAAGAAGGCTATATACAGTATGCGTCATATACTTCGGAATCCGGGTCGTGGATTTTTCCGTGGAATTTGACGACGTGCATGAAACTGCACTTGAAGTTCGCACTGAACGCGACAATTTTGGCACAAACGCAAGAAGTGGTAAACCTCCATTTCTTTCTTTCCAAGATTCCTAATACGTAGTATACAGTATTAAAAAATTCAAAGCACATTGAGAAATTTGCTTGTAAATGACTCATGACAAGCATGCGAACTGTTCCATTTTCTCATTAGAACATAATTGTCAAGGAATAAATGAATATGGTGTAAAGAGAAACCAGAGACATTCATAACGGATTTTTTGAAACACAAAAAGCTGCAACGTTAGAAAGAAAATATGTTTCCTACTTAAACAGACGAAGATCGACCTTCGGCTTGCAATGGTCACGTTCCAGCGAATTTATTACCGAACTGAAATTTTTCTGCAGGAGAAACTATTCAATTAAAAGTTGTAAAACTGTACTTCAGTTCGTTTCAAGGCACACGCTGGTCATTTAATTGCCAACTGGTCACTAATTTCTTGCACTGTGAACCTGGGCAACCCAAAATTTGAATAACTCTTACACTGCACTATTTACAAACTTTTTAGATTCTTTCTGGAAAACACTTCCGACTTCCGGCGCAATCGTATACTCTACAGTATTACTTTGCTTAACTTGGTGGAAATTAAATAGCTAGACTTCCGAGTACGGTACAGTAATAATCTTACCGGAAAATTCCCGGTTCATTGCAGGTTATATATCATACTTTTCCAGCATCCTGGTCGATAAAAAAAAGAAGCAATGGAAGATTATCTCGATTGACCGGGAAGGAAGCCGGGATGCTGCTGGTGATCACAGCAGTGCTATTACAGGGATTCTTCCCATGTGGTTCGGTATTTTTGCCTTCACATTGGAAAGACCTAGTCTGTCTAATTGCTTGAAGCCCAATACATCCGTTTTCTTGTCTGAAATCCCTGTCTGGTTTCTTGTATGAGACTCGCTCTGACTTCAAGAACAGTTTTTCATTTTCCGCAATAAAAAATAGGATCAGTTTTTTTTTTATTCAAGAACAGGATACACTTTCTTTAAAAAAAAACTATCATCAACTTAAAATACTTAAAATGTCTAAAATAGCAAGGATGTTTCCTCCAAAAATTCCAAGCCGACTTTTCAAAGTTTTATTTCATCGTAAAAACTGTTTTACAAAAACTGAGCTTACTGAGAAGCCGAATCTATTCGAATCCCGCAGTTTTCCCGCTTTCACGGGATACATTTTGCGAAACAACTTTTCTGCGGACATAGGATAAGATTCGTACGCACTGAATTAAAATTTTAGCAAATCTCAATATGAACTCAAATAAGTAAAATACTAAAATGATCCTCAGGTACTTTAGAGGTCCCCAAATTATAATCTCGAGTACCCCAAGAACTTCACTCCGAAGTACTTCGAAGGAAACCGTGTAACACATACTGTATCTCCAAGTCATCCGCTGACTGTCTATCTCTCCTCAATCGGAACATGTCACAGATATCACTTAATCGCCCAGTCACAGCATCAGGACCCTCAAAAAATGTATAAATCAACTTAAATACAAACTGGAAAGGCATCTCAGCGCTCAGGTGGTTTCCAAATCCAAAAACTTGCGCACCAGAATAATCAAATTTAAAGTTTTCCACACGAAACAATGTAATACATATCTCCAAGTCCTCCGCCCATTCCGGACCCCTCTTTCTTTATCTATCTCTCTCTCGCTTGTATCGGAAAATCGACCACGTCAAGACCAGCATCAAGAACATCATACAATTTATAAAATAACTATTACACCAAGTGTTATGGTATTACTGTGAAGTGCTCTGGAGGCCTCCAATTGTACACCACAAGAATTAAATTTTCAAGTACTGTACTTCATCATAAACACTGTAATACGCATCTCCAAGTCCTCAGCCATTTAAAACCAGATATTGCTTACGAGCCAAATCACAGTGAACATGCCATATTTACTCGAGTATCACACGCACCTTTATTTTTTTATTTTTTATTAAGAAGAAAAAGGGTTCGTGTCAAAAGCAGGTATAACATTTTTTCACAAATACTGTACATAAAGCTTTGGTGCACCTCATATTTGATTCTAACAATAAATTTTCAACCAATTTCCACAGGAAAAATGAAAAAGTGAAAGAAAAACGATTGAAAATTAACGTTCAACTTGACTAAAAATTCTTCGGATCGTCAAAATTAAAAATGATGTTATTTTTCAATTTTGATTCTCTAAAAATCGAGTGCACGACTCTCTTTCTCTCTTTAGAATCGTGTACCAGATACAGCATCACTTAAAATCCATTTTCGCAGCATCAATCAAGAACGACATAAAAATCATCAAAACGCAGAACAGTAACTGAAAAAGAAAAAAAAAGATTCAACCGGAATACCAACCTCAGCGACCTTTGCCCGACGTGATACGGCGTTCATGAGCTTAATATCCAGCGCTCTGTTGTACTGAGCCAAAGTCGTGTTTTGGTAGAAGCCGATCAACTCCACGACGCTTCGAAACTGGTACGGTTCCGAGAAGCCATAGTTGCCGTTCCGACAGCCGATGCGGATCAACTTGTTCGCGGCCCCGTGCCTCAGCGTCAAAGTGTACTCGCCGCGTTTATCAGATGCGTCTCGCACCAGGAAGCTTCCCTCTGGCGCGTCTTTCATGATATCCGTCACGGTTTCTCTGCGCAAAATCGAAACAACAAAAAAAGAATGATGATGATACATTGTCCAATTAGTGGAAGCAATTCGAAGCCCCTTTTTGGAATACAAAGAGGAAAACGCGAGAGTAAACGGCGCACAAATTCGTAACGCTTAATTGGATATCGCGCCGAGGGTTCGACAAAAGTTCCACGTCATTCTATGCTCCATGTACCACTCGCAATTTTTCTCTCAAAATTAGAAGAATATCCTCCTCGTGGGGGGAGGGATGAATTTTTCAAAAACTTCATAAACTTAGGTGAGCGTCACAGAGTAAGTACTTGATTCTAATGGGAAAGTTTGAACCACAGTTTGCGAGAAATATTTTATTTTATCAAAACAAGTTAAAATGCTTTGGATTCCGGTTGAATTCATGTCCAAATTCAAATTCTGGGGTCTCTTACTTTCAAATGGTGCAGTTTTTCTTACCCTAAAAATGGGGTGCGCAGGTTATTCCAGGTTAGGAATTTCATCGAAATTGTAGGCTAAAAAAATCTGGGCACGTGTCTCACTCAAATAAATGCGGTATTCTCAAGGGCTGCGACTGAGGGAACTGGACCTCGAAAAATGCCCCTGCATCAAAAAAATTGCGATATTTACTCCAAAATAACACGGATTTTATCATATTTTCCAACAGATTCCTTATGCGGATTTTTCGTCGAATGGGTGCTCCGTTACGCGGGGAGTCACTGCATTCAACGGAACCAAGGTTGCATGAAAAATGTAACCACGAACTTTTGGTTGAGCCCCTCGGACGTTCGTCAGAAGAGAGAAAACTGTAACCGACTGCCCGAGTCAAAATGAGATCAAATCGTCATCAACGTCATTATTCCACGCCAGTACCAACACTGGTACAGTATATTCAAAAGGCATAGCGAGCAGCATAATCTACGGCCAGTATTCACCTAACAAAAGCAATAGTTTCCTGAATTTTACATCCAAAATTTGAAGGGACGAACATTTAAATACTTATCAACATTCAAAGTTAACTCTGTACCAGATGGGAGGAAACTTCAACGTCATTCGCTCGTGGAAATGAGTCTGCGTCGCAAAACGCGCGACTGGATCTTCAAATGTGCTGACGCATTACATATTGAACCAGACGGCTTTTACAAAATATTCACGAACCTAGCGACCTTGTAATACTATCTAGCAATTTTTTTTATATAGTCTTAAAACAAAGTGGGTCACAGAATAACGGGAAACCCATCAATACACGACTTCCTGATGCACCACTTTAGCACAAAATTCCTACGCCTCTCGTCCAATTTTGACACACAAAAATCGGTTTGCGTCTCAGATTCCCTTGAAAAGGTCTGGTTCACAAAATGCAGTTTTTATACTGCACTAGATTGAAGCAACCACTTCAGAAATCTTTACTAATAAAGTTACTTATCTCTGTTCCTAAGTTCGTACGCACGTTTTTTTAATTTCCCCTGCCCCGCCTCCAAGAGACCAGTGTTCCCTCACAAGTGAAGTTCTGAGTTTGTCTTCAAAAATCGTTTTAAAATTTTGTTATGGGCCAAACTTCAATTTTTTTACACCATTGGATGCGCGCTGAAGTTTTCTAAATTTTTGTGTTTTTTTCATGAAAAAATATGCCAAATTGAGTAAATTATAGTTGAAAATGTGAAACATTTTTCGAAATTTTCAAGTGCTGCCTCCTTTCCCGCCAAAACGCACAGGCGCGCGGCGCCCCCTCCCAGACTCCCCCAAGTCCCGCCCCCTAACTCTCCCTCCCGGGAGAGTCAGTCTTTCCTTTGCTGTTCAGGAGACCAGGCCAGAAGAGTGAAAATGTGGAAAAAGAAAAAAACCTTCAGCTAAACTTCCCTGGGTCTCTGGTGCCATCGGTAACCGTTTTCCTGAGCCAGTCAGAACTGGCTTTCTCATTGAATTGCGCAGCAGCAAAACACTGGCATGGTTGTCACATACTTTCTCTTCATGTTTTAGAGGGAACTGGGAAATTAGTTAATCAAAGCCATGGCAACCCTGGCATGGATGCTGGGAGGGAGTCTGCTCTGGGATCCCTGGGTCTGTCACTGTCAGGCAAAGTGTACAATTGAGTTGTTCTCTTGCTGAGCAAAACTTTTTCATATTTTCCCCCAATTTCAATAAAATGTTTTCACTTTCCTGAGCATAATTTTGTCAATTTTCAAGATTTAAAAAATAGAAAGATGTAAAATGTGGGAAATTCCACAGCACTTGCACTGAAATTGAAAATAATTTCATTTGGTATATTTCATCATCCTAAATATATTTTGAAATGTGAAAAGGGGAAAATGGATCTGCCTGCACATGCCACTCTATAGGGGCCTATGCAAGGTAGATGGGGGACATGCAATAAGGGAATGCAGCATGATCTGGTATTCCCAGCCATTTGGAACATTGCAATACTGTAATGGCATGGCATTCACTGAGACAACTCACAATAAATTGAACTGGTGAGGACAGTTGCTGTCAAGATTTCATCATGTGATAATGTCTTGGACAATGCCATCCCAAAATGGTTTGATTTTTTGAAGACCCGTTCGTCAACAAACCTTGTTAACACTTTTTGACAAAACGTAAGGGTCACGTAGGACACAATCCACTCAAAGTAATAACCTCATGGGTAAAATTAGGAGGTTTTACGGGATTTATTTCACCAATTCTTCCTTGCAATTCTCTCATGTATTCTCTGATGGGCAAAAATGCACCAAGGGAATTATGTCCTAATATTCAGGAAAAAATTATCATTCATAAATTAAATGTGAGTCATGAAGAGTATTGAAAAATTGAAAGGTCAATGTGAGCTGAATTATACAAACAGGGCATTTTTACAAAATGGTTTTCCTTTTTTAAATGCCTTAAAAGTGGATGCTTCTCAATAATCCTGTAAAATCTGTGAAATTTCTTCAAGTAATGAATGCAGTTTATTGGCATAAACAGAAAATGGGAATTTTGAAAAATGGGAGTTCTATAAAAAAATTAAATATCATTCAAAAAACATTCCATGAAATAAAGCATTAACCTTTTGAAAATGTCAAAACACATATAGTCCTGTAACAAACTGAAAAATCGGTTGATTGACAAATATTTCAATTAGTTGGAGAGAAAAAATTGAAATTTCCAAAAATGTTTTAGTTCTGCATTTAGAAAATTAAATTTTTCTGTTGAAGAAAAACAAAAATTTCTGGCAAGATGTGGACCTAAGATTTGTGAGACCTGGGACAGATATTTGCAGTTTTTGGACCCTTAAAAAAAGCACCCCTCTGCAAATTATCAATTAGCCTCCTATGCAAAAAAATCATGATGTTCTGTTGTGACTCACCCTAAGGCTACCGCTGTTTGCCAGACTTCTGAGCATTCAAAACCATGCTCAAAAATTGAAAATTGGTTAAGAAGAAAAGGCTTGATATGAAGAAGACTTTGAAAATTATTTTGTAATTTTCTCTCTATATTTCGCCAAGCATCAGCCTTTTCAAATCAGCAAATATGGACAAATAAAAAAATTGTGTAGTTCTTAAATTTCAAAAATTTGCACATTGGCTGAGCTAAAATCAGAAAGTGAAAACTGTACAGAAATGGGGAAATGCAGGGGAAACAAGTTCAGAAGTATAAGAAAATGATCTAGGGTATAACAAAAATAAAAACTCCCTTGCTCCTGTACCAGTTGTGACCTGATGGCTCACAACTGCTACATTGAACCAAAGTGCAAAATTAGATGAATTGTCAACATAAAGCCAGCAGTAAGCATGGAAATCTTAAAACTCTTTCCAGAATTTTGACCATGATGCATAGGTGTGGCTGTGCACCCCCTTTTTCAAATATATTGTAACCTGATTCATAGAAAAAATTTAAAATATTTGTAAAATTCCAAACATGATGCCCAGGTGTGGCTGGGCACCCCCAGCTTGTCTACTATTATAAAGTTGCTTGCCGTCATCGGTTCGCACTTTTTTTAATTTTCCCTGCCCCCCCCCCCCTGCAAGAACCGGTTTTTCCCCATCTCCTGCTCTTTTCTCCATGCATACTTCCTTTCACCAGCCCNCCGGTTTTTCCCCATCTCCTGCTCTTTTCTCCATGCATACTTCCTTTCACCAGCCCTCCCTTCCTTCCTGAGCCTTACCTCCCTCCCACAGAGCCCCAGAGAGGCCTGCAGGAGGGTCCCATTTCTCGGCGTCTTACCTTTCAAAATTCTGTAAAAATTGAATTTTGAAGCAAATTTGATTTTGAAAACAGCATAAGCAGCGCCATGATGTTTTCTACATTTCCTTTTTTCCAAGTTTGAAAAAGCTAAAAAATTCACAAAGTTACAGTGAAAAGCGCAAAACATTTTTCAAAAACGGGGATAAATTGGGAAAAAAATACTTCTACATTTTTAATTTTAGCTTTTCAAGTTTTTACATTTGTTCAATCAAAAAAATATTTAAATTTGTACAACATCCATGCACATATTCCCCTAAAATATGATTTACATTCCACAAATAAAAAAAAGTTATCATGAGCTAAACTGAAAAAAATGGACAGTTTTAAAAATTCTGTTTCCCATTTTGCCAACTTTAAAAATTTGTCAAAACATGAATTCTGGGTCAAAATTATTTTTCAAAACTTTATAAAAAGCACCATGATGTTAGCCATATTTTCCTTTTTCAAATTTTGAAAAAGCTTCAATATTCACAAAGTTACAGTGAAAAATGCAAAATGTTTTTCAAAAACAGTTGTGGCCCACCGGGCCACAACTGGCGCATTGAGCACAATTACAAAATTACCGGTGGTCCTTTTTAGTATCATTCACTTTTTTGAACTTAATGCACAGAGATGTGACTGGGATGCTCTCTTCCATGTGTGATCTGATCAAAATTTTAACATATAATAAAATCTGACCAATGCCCAGGTGTGGCTGGGCACCCCCAGCTTGTAAACTAATAAAGGAGACGTGCCAGTAAAAACTTGTTTCCGTGAGTTCAGGTCGATACCTCGAAAAATCACGCCACACCGATGTACTGTATAATGACCTTGTTTCGAAGAAGTCGCAGGAAAAAACTCCGGGTCGCGGGCTGCATTCTTCACGACATGTATGCCACGATGAGTTCGAACTCATTTAGGACCGAGGGAAAGGAATGAATGATACCATGGGGTACACGTCACGGAACCGCGTAATGACAAATACCTGAACCCCGAATGTTCAGTATAACGAGCTCAGTTCATCAAGCAGTTCAATGACTCAGTTTGAAGCACAACGCAAACGAGTTCATCGCCAAGAAACGAGCGCAGGAAATGAAATTGTAAAAATATATATATATATTTTTTAATTAGGATATACGATGCACATTGACACTCATCTATTATTGGTTCAGAATCAATATTCGAAAAGAAAACGAAGGCATTCTCCGGTCGAGATAACCAAACGGTATCAATTTCCTCATCTTCCAGATAACAAAACATCGCTTTCTTAGCCCCAACAAGAAATCTTATGACTAGACTTCGGGGTCTATGTATTACCTCAACAGCACAGAACACGTGGCAAACTGAGAAACATTTCGAATTTTCCGTCAAGTAGAAAAAAATCTTGCGCATTCAAAAATTCAAGCAGGAAAAGAGTGTAGAACAACGAAAATCCAACCCGAAGTACTTCACGTTAGTTCTTTTAAAGCTAACCACCACAATCTTATTAGATATTCACAGGAGAAAATCTTCGAACAACGATTGATATCGAACGAACAGACCTTTAAAGAGCAAATCTCAAGAGATTAAATCTTCCACGAGAACGCATCGAAACAGCAAGGGACTGACAGAATACGATCATAGAAAGAATTGAATATCCTTACATACACTATGATGCAACCAACAGAAGAATGATAAACCTTTCTCTATCGATGTCCGCTTTTGTGTGATGCAGTAACTAGAAAATTTAGCAATTTAGCCTATCTCCATAAAAAAAAACCTCATAATTATCGTAGGAGTTGCTCCTGATTCTCTCATTGAATAAACTTCATTCGATTGATTTTCGCCAGTCGTGTACCTTTTCCCCATCACAAATATCGATCGCTTACCGACTGATGTCGCCCCAGTACCAGTCGCATTCGTTCAACTTTTGTCGAGCTTCGTTTTCCGCAATATTCAGCACAACCGGCCGAGGAGAATCCGGAACGACGGCATAAATCGGGGTTGGCGTCGACGGGGGTCCCGGTCCCGGGGTCGATCGCCAAGTTGATGGACGCCGCGGGGGAATAGCGGGAGGAGTGGTGTACTCCGGCGTCCGACTCATTTTGTGCTTTCAACAATAGAAGCTTTTTCCAAACAACTACAAACAAACAAAAAATACCCAGAAATCTCATGAATTCGACAATGAATTACTATCAACAGCTGGTAATTACACTATTTCGAACATCTTTGCGACGATGTCCTCGACCTGATAACCATGTTCCAACAAAAGAAAATAATGCAATCAAAAAGACTCTCTACAACAAATTTTTTCTCGGGTCCATTGAAATCCGCTGTAGAGAGAAAGTCCATCTGGATAGTGAATTAATGATCAAGGCGAATTTTCACATTACAGATACTGAATATGATGCACGTCTAAAAAAGTTAATTGACAAGCCAAAAATGTTCCGGGGGCCGAAATTTACAAAAATCTCAGTGCATGAACAGACGCTTCCTTCACATCGGCGTCTCGTAGTTCGGAAGATCCTGAATTTAGAACTTCGGTTCGCTCAGAACTTCATCTATTAAAAAACTAATGCATATTCTGTACTTTCTTTAATTTAGATTTTATAAAGGGTACGAAGAGCTGCCGATGCATAAATGGATGCTGGGCCAAGATATAAAAAATGCGACGCAATACAATGATAGCATTGCAACAGGATAAAATTATTGCAATGAGAGTCCAAAACAATCCCTCTCAAAAAAAGAATCGTGAATGTAGCGTTTGAAAGTGAAAATTATAAACGATCTTTTGACTCCCAGATGAGACCTCAAATACGCGATTCTTAAAATTACAGCATCAGCTACGACACGAGGGAAACGCAATTCACATTCCTCTTGAAAAGACACAAAAATGCGGTCATACTCACCTAAGAAATATCGTCCGATCCAAATATAAAAAACCAAAAACTATCACTCAGCGCCGCCTGTTCCGCAACTCGCCCGAAACACACATTCAAAGCACTATCAACTGAAGAGGCGAAGCGTAGGCCACGGCCACGCCGAAGGTAATCGTTACATCACCTAAATAAAAAAAAAAACCCTGCCATTATCCAAGGCGAAAAACCCACCAGACAGAAACGAAGTTAAAGGCTCGACTGGATTTCTCTGTGTTCGACATATCGCTGCATTCCAATCATTCATGACTTGAAGGAAAGTAACTCTTTCCTTACAAACATTGACGCATCATAGGTTCCAATCAAATAACGCGCATACATGATTAATCGAATATAGTTTACGGGATTTAAAAAAAAAAAAACCATACGCAATGCAATTCCCATTGAGATCACATAAATAAACTAAAAAACGGCTCCCCTACAATTCATCTTCTCTCTCAAGAAAATCGTCGTTCCGCTCGTAACTCGATGCACCTCTGCCACGCTACAAATCATTTTTTCCGTCCTGCAACGTAGAATAAATATTTATACACAAAGTATTTTCAATCATTAGATGAGGAAAAAGCATACCCATTCCTTGCGCATAACCAATATAGTGGTGTTCTCCAACACCGGCCCGTAAAGAGGATTCATTTGATGCATATAGCAACACAACCAACTAAATGAAGACACACACATATCAACTTACCACGGCATGACTTCAAGCATAATTTATTTTATACTCACAACAGCCAACAACAAGCTCCTGATAAAATCAGGACCGTTTGAAGAATTCTGCAGAAAAATCCATGCAAATAATACACACATTACCTTTAGGAATTTTTTTTTTTTTATCTTACCCACGATTTGGGCCTTTCGGCACGACAAACGGTAGAACAATGCCGAAGACGGCCCAAAGACCGGTCATTAGGATAATTGGAATTGGTGACGCTCCCATTTCGAATTAATGATAAAATTTGAACGCACACGAACGCTTCAAGCAAATGAGATGGAGAAGCACGGCTGCGGAAAAAAAGGTACGACGTGAAATATTGTCGTTGACGGTATGCAGCTTCTCAGAACGAGTGTAAGTGACCGCTTAACATTCAAAAACCATTTCGATTATCAACCATTTCGATCTAATCAAATCCCAGGGAACTATGCCAAAGCATCGGAAACTCGGATAAACACTCTTTACACAATACAGTAGTTGATCAACAAGGTACAGTACAAGTAACAAACAAGAGATTTTCCCGGCCCTCGCACGTTGCCGATTTAAACAGCCGCTACTTATACTCATACGCTATGCGGCTGAACAATCCGTCGGCCATGCCACGAGCGGAACTGAGACAGAGTGCACGTTTGAACTTGAAGTCCTGACACGACAGAGATGTACACTACAGTACTGTACATATACATGCAGTTCTGTCCTGTATGTGAGCTCCATAAAATAAAGCATTAATCTCCGGATCAGTTCAGTAGTTCTTATTGTTGTAAGCAAGTTTCAAGAAGAACCACGGGAAAATAGGTTTGACTTACCCGCATCGAACCTAATAGATGGAGTGCTCATGCCATTGGCTAGGTGACGCCAAAGGAATTTCCCCTAAGTCCAAGGTACTGTACTCTAGTTAAGGGTGAGCTATTCACATGTGGGAGAGATTTCGCGGTTGTTTACTGCGCAGTCCATATGTACGGTACAATACCGTATTCCGAATTGTTTCCGAGATGTACACTTCCGCGGTCGTCCCTTCCTCCAGCGTACATTTGCGCGATGATTTTAAAATATACTGTAATAAGTTCATAATTATTCTGAAGGGATATTCACTTTCGCGAATGCGCATTTGCACTTAATTTTCAAAGCATAAGATCTTAAGAAGAACATGCACCGCAAAATATTCTGCGTACAGTAAACAATCTCTCGCGGAGTAATAAAAAAGAAAAATTGTTATACGGTACTGTAGGGCTGTTCCATAAATAATCAAGATATACAGTACGCTCAGACACTTCAAAAGACACGAATACACAGCAGGTGTGATTTTAGAGATACTTTACGGAAGTACGGTAAAATATTTATTGTGTGCTCATTACATTTTTTCCAGCTGAAAATGTCCCCAGCATTCTCTATTTTTTTTTAATTTTCCAAGGAAATACAGTTCGAGTACCGTAATCTATTATTCTACTGTACAGGCGCGTTGTCCGCAGGAACCGGGATACTTGAAGAAACCAGGACGCCGATCGGGTGCGCCTAGTTGTGGCGACACGGAGAATCACAACGTTCCGTGGTGAATTCGCGTTTGGCCTATTGTACTTTTTGATTGTGTCCCTCAATCAACATTCTCTTGCTGTGTTGAATTGCTAATCGGCACTTGTACGAGTGCCCAAAAATAACGCGCGAATTTTCGTAGATGATTTTTATCCTCATGACAATATTGCTTAACGAATCGTATTCATCTGAACACTTCTTTCGGGTGTTTTTTAGAGTACAGTACATCGAGATGAAGTTCCTCCAACAAATAGCGGAGAGGACTTGTCCGCGAGTGAATTCTCAATTCTTGCTGTGGAAAGTGCCGGTGCGTACTGGAATTACGATTACCTCAAAAGGAGAAGAATATCTCGAGGACCCATGTATGAGAGAACTGTACAAGGGAGGACCAAAGTATTATCCTGGGTGAGCAATGCTGCATGAGGGTTTTTGGCTTACTGCCTTTAAGACCATTTGTTGAATAATAGGCAGAGACCTGAGCTAATCGAACAACGTTCAGAGAAGCTGGATGAACCCGTGAAAATCTTCCTGGTTCGTCGGGTCCAGAAATTGAGCGGACAACCGTTTTGGGTGAAAGCTGACATGCGGAAGTTGAAATTGTTTGAATGGGTCAGCACATTTTTCTCGAATTATTTGCGTTCGTCGGTCAATCGAAGTTTATGTTAATTTTAGGAAGATAAGGAGGTCATTCTGAGAAATACAGCGAGGGTGAACGAGATCCTGTGGCGTGTGAAGCATTTGGTTCAGATCATCCCCGTTCAGTTGCCCGAAAATTTTCAAGGCAGTCCAGACGGATGTCCTACGTACAAAACTCAGATAAAAGACAATGGTGTGTTCACTGTTCCCGAACGACTGGTTCCATCAACGGAGCTTGAAGTCGCCGAAAAGGTTGATCCTCATCGAAGTACCCGATGGAATGGCCGTAGGATGCGTCATTGGTTGATTAATCAGTGGTATTCTGCCCGGAATCCGTGAATTCAGTGATGATTGTTAGTCGTGTTAATAAATTGTTTCGCTTTCTTCTTTGCTTCTCCTTCATTTCAAGTTTCCTGATTTTTAGGCGAAGCTTCGTTTACATAAAAAGTGCTGGGTAACTTACGTGGAATGATACATTTCTTGAAAGAAGACCGAAATGAATTTCTGAATTTTTCTTATGATTCTGCTTCGCGTAACTCAGGGTTTAAACGCTATGGACGATGGAAGTGTCGAGTTAGGAAAGGTGGATGATGGAATCGATATTTCAGCCCTTCGGTAAGTGAACATAGATTGAATTCTTTCATTTAGCCGGTTTGGTAGCTCAAAATCTTCCTTGTGTTTCAGGAAAATCCAGCCCTTGGACTTCTTCAACAAATGCTTGGTAAGTTTCCTATCTTTAGGATTTGTTCGTCCGCTGAATGTTATCCGTTGCAGGAGAAGGGATTGAGAATGGACTGCCGAAAATTCATAGAGCGCCGGAAATTGATGTTGGAAGTTGGTGGTTCTTCAACTGCGGACGGATTTGCCAGTGTTAAATTCGGAGATACGGTGGCAATTTGCTCCATAAAGGCGGTGAGTGATCTGTTCTTCGCTATCGTGAAAATTAAAAGTCCTCGCAGACCTTTTTTTATTCAATCGTGAGTCTTAAAATTCGAATTAAATATTTTAATTAAGATTAAGATTAAGATTAAGATTAAGAATTAAGATTTATTATGGGTACTTCAACGTGTGAGATTTTTCTTTGCGTGACTTACTTTTAGGTATATTGGTAATGTTTATTATTATTTACCATTTTTCTTTCGCATAATCATGCTACATGAATAATTCTTGTAGGAATTCGGCAAACCTCAGGGGCATGCTCCGAAATCCGGCTGGGCTATTATCTCAGTTGAAACAAACAATGTGGAAACACAAGGTGATGCGGGTGCGGATGCGGAGGATGACATGCTCGAAGAGCAGCAGGTTCGATGCAGTTTTTATCGTCAATTGAAATTATTATCCAGCTGAAGATAATGTATTTTGAAGGTTGCTGAATGCTGGCTTGATGATGCTTTGAACCTTGCCGTTGATCTCCGTGATCTTTGCATCCGTCCCAACGAGCTCGCGTGGGTGTTGTACGTAGAAATCAAGTCGGTTTCCTTGGATGGGAATTTTCGAGACGTTTCTACGCTTGCCCTCTTGTTGGCTTTGCAAAACGGTTGGTTTATTCGGGAGAATTTTGTTATTTCGTCCTTCCATTCCGCATGTTTTTTTTTTCAATTCCCTGTCTGAATCCCGTTAGGAACAATGCATTAGTGAAGAAACTAACTGAAAGGCTTTCCCCCTCAAACCTCCGATGCTCGAATTTTCTGGAGGCCTTTGGGCTATTATTTTATTGCTGAAGTGGAAGACGATTTGAGCAAATGAACCCTTGTTTCCAAGTTCAGCATCCTGTCAACTCATTTAAGAAGAAATTTAAGGCCCGTTGTATCACCAGTTACGATATCCTCTTATTTTTCTCTCCCCTGACAAAAGATGATTGTTTCCCTTACTCGTATAATTTTTTGCTGGTAATTTTTTTGGCAGTGACCCTTCCCGTTGTTGCGTACAATGTGGAAAAGAAATCGATTCGGATATTGAATTCTTTAGTGCGATTGCCTGTGAAGCGAAGGCTCTTTCCATTCACTTTTGTGGTGGAGGATTCGTGAGTACATTTCGTTCGTTTTACGTTATTTTACGCGTTTAAAATGCGTGTTTTTATAGAGAATTTTTGTTCGATCCCACTGCGGATGAAGAAGAGCTCAGTGAAGGAAAAGTATCTGTCGTCTTGGATGAAGCTGGGAATTTATGCAGCTTCGAATCGTTGGGTATGAAATCTTCTATTGGAATTCAGCATTATAGCAATTATAGGGGAGCTTTTATGTTGGTCACCTCGCGTTGTTTCATTCTGGTTTTCTCAGGTTTGCTTCCATCTCACATTGAGCCCATAAGTCGAGCCGTTGAAGAATCTTTAAAGCTTTTGCCAGCCTTGAAGACGAATGTTGAAGAGGCGTTGGAAGGCGCCGGGGCGCCAGTAGCAGTTCCTGATCGCGTTGTAGTTGGGCCACAATCCAGTATCGGTTCCAGAGACCCCGTTGCATTGACCCAGGTTGATGCTGCTGTACCAGATTACCAGGAGGAAGATGTTTCTATGTACGATGCATGATCCGTGGCGTCGTTTCTGGAGATGGTGCATGTTCGAGTCCACTTCACGGATGTGTATCAGGTTCGCTTTGATCGATTCGGAATTTTTCTATTGTTCGGAGAATATACTCGAGAAGGTTAACGTTCGTCTATTATCATTCTTCTATGAACCTGAAATATTCTCGTGTAATTAATTTTTTTTAGGTCCCTGGGCCTTTCTCGTTGCAAGATTTCACTTCTATGTTCAATTTATTTGCTGTAAATACTGTGAAGGTAGACTCTATTACAAAATTCAAGGGACCAGAAAAAATAGTTGCACAAAACCACTATGACGTTGGAAGCAAATCCGATCTGAACAAAAAAATTAAGTTGTTCTACAGAGATAATTGTTGTAGATTCCACATGTTTTTGTTGAAGATCATGAACTAGGATGGGGATGTTGTGTCTATTCAAGTGAATAGAAATATTTAATGCAGTAACATAAACAAACGTTCTGATTATGCTTTTTTTCTGCAAGATAGTTTTTTTTTTTTTAGTTTCATCTCAAGTTTTGGCATTTTTCTTGATTAAAAAAATTACAAGTAAACTCTCTCTGTCTAACTCTTGTCTACAACAATTTTCTCTGGATGCGAGATAATTTGTACTTCGTGGTTCTGTACCCATCGTATAAGGGTGCTCTGTAGTCTATAACAAAATTTTCCCAGCAACAATTTTTTTTCTAGTCTCATGAATTTCATACCAGAGAGTCCATCTGTATTTTCTTGGTGTCCACTTGGGATTGCAGTGGGAGACCTGACCTTTGTCATGCAATTTAGGGAGAACAGGTTGAGAACCATGGCTGTAGAAAAGAGCTTTACAGAGAATTCATTGGTTTTTCCAGGAAAAGTGAGACATTACAATGTGTGAACATCCTAAACACTTGAGGACGATGAGGTTTTCGAGGAACGAGTCAACTCCAACCTTAGACCGGTTGTCCTGCAGAAAATTCAATAATTCATAGGCTTGATGACATTGAAATACTGTCAAGACAGAAAAGTAGCGTTAAAAATCGTACGACCTCCAGCTTGCCCTCTCTGTTGTGTTGGGAGCATTGGACAACGTACGTTGTCTAGCGTTCGTCGGGCAGATGTCGCTAACGGTTTAGGAGGCTTTCATCACTTATTCGCACTCTCTTCTCAAACTCCCTCTCTCTTGGGGAGGGGAGACGAAAACCATATGCTGCGCATCGGGGGGAATTGGGGAAGGGGAGGGCATGTGTATCAGTTGGTCAACCCAGGAAGACGAGGAAGTACAGGCCCATCTGTGCTTGGGCTCGCCCCTGTCACACCTTCCGGGGGCAGAGGGTGCGTGTTGGGGCGTAACTGGGTGGATACTAGGTGGTGGCCAAACCGCCAGGGGGAGTTGAAATACCGGGGCCTAGCTGAGTTAAGCATGGGGTGGTGAGTTTCTTTCTAGTTGAGGGCGGGTTCTATATCTGATGGTGACTAGTTCATTCCTGGGTCTTTCGTGAGGCGATCTAGGAGGGGTTAGGAAGGCGTTGACTGGACAGCGCATTAATCCAATACTGTATTGAATATGACTCCCTTTGAAATGTTGTATAAGCAGTATTTCACTGTAGCGTTTCTTGATGATACAGTAGTAAGTTTGATTTACCCGTGTTTACTCAAGTACCACGTGGACCTTTTTCTTGAAAACAAACGCAGAAAAGTGGGGTGCGCGTGTTATTATACTGTACATACATTTTAAATTTAAAGAGTACAAAAAGTAGGAGCAATAAGTGATCATTACTTTGTGCAGGTGCAATTCAGTTTGTTTCGAATTCAGTTAAAATGTTCCTTCTTGTATTTATTCATGTAATTAATTTGGTAGGTGGTACCTTGCAATTTAACCCTAATCTGTTGCCAAGTTAGGGTCAAATGGCAAAGAAGTCACATTGCAAGATACTTTGTGAAATTTAAAAAATATCAATGCAAAAGCACACAAAAAATGGCCAAAGCAGGTCAAATTGTGGGGCAAGGGTGGAATTGTTAGTCAACCTCCATGCAAATTGACCATCAGATTTTGGGATGGTCAAATTGCAAGGTACCACCTGTAATATTTTCAAGATAATTTTTCAATCATTTAAAACTGGGCTGTGTGTCTTATGCAGGGATACATTTCTGGGGAAATGTCATGCCAAAAAATTGAGGTGCCATCATTCTTTGGGGTGAATGATACTTGATTGGATACAGTTGTAGAGAGTCCACCTGTATATACAGGTGGTCTCTCTTTCTACTTGTCTCTTAATTATTTTCTCTGTACATTACATTGTTGTGGCTGCATTGGGCATATGGCTCTCTCTTTCCATTTTATATATGTTCTCTACAACAATATTCTCTCCACAATTGCATTTTTTTCTGGTCCCTTGGGTTTTGTTGTGGAGAGGATCTGCCTGAATTAACACAATTACAGCATAATCTTGACTGAAAACTACATCTGCAAAAATGTGGGGCCCAGGATAGAGAAAATGAAAAATTACAATTCCCCAATGAGTAAATAATTTGCTTTACAACCTTTGCCTCAAATCTGAGCTGTAATTTGACTTGTCAGTGCAATACAGTTTTATCAATTGCAGGTTTAGAAATACAAGTGGACTCTTTCTCCCTCTAAAACAACATTTCAATGGACCAGAAGAAATTGTGGTGGCAAGAATCCAGTTGTAGACAGAATAATTGTGAATGGAGTCCACCTATAATGGAAATTAGATTTTTTTTTTCAATTTTGGATCTTTGGCCTCAACAGAAATTTGTGAGAAATGAATTGCACCAACTACAATAAATACAGTGTAACAACTGTATGCGTTTTTGTCTTAATGCATAGGAAAATATGCACATTCAATGTGCTGAATAAGAAGCCTGATTTGGTCAGACTTAATATTTTACCTTTGAGTTGAAGGTGCAATCTGTAATTGGTCATTTTTTACAGTCAATTGACTGCATGGCACATTTTAGAAAAATGCTTGCTTTTAAAAAATAATTTTTATTTAAAACGGCCACACAGAAACAATTGGAAAACAAAACAGATGAAGCGTAACACACAAAACAAGTTAGCAAACCTTTACTGAGGTAGATTTCTTATAGTTTGCTCTAAATTGTCTAAATAATCCGCCACGTTTTCCTTGGCAACGTCGTAGATTTTGCTGAATCTGTCCACAAAGCCCGTATTCTCCAATGTTGACGCAGTTTTTGTGTACAAAGCTCGACTTTGCTCCTGGATGAGGGAACCCAAATCATCTGCAAACCCCTGGGCTCGTTTCCACGCGTTTTCCAGCCCGTCTCTGTCACCCTTGGTCAAGGTTTCTTCGTAAATTCTCGTGATTTCTTGCTTCACGGCTGACCCAAGATCATTTGCGGCAGTTTTGAAATCGGGTTGAATATTAGCCGTAAAGGTCTCGTCAAGGACTGCATTTTTATTGCCCGGGTTCAACCTGATTTTTAAATGACAGGTGAAATTCCTTTATTGCGAATGAATCATTTGGGGAAAACATTGGTCCTAGGTTCCAGCAGAAATTCTCTCTGCTTTTAAGCAGTCTCGTCTAGAAAGATTTTCTCTGTATGGTAAATTTTCTTCTGATTTCATTTTTTTTTGTTGATGGAGTCCACCTGCTGTATTACAAATTTCCAAAATTCATTGCAAAATATGTATCAGAACCCGCAATTGTCAGTTTAATGTTATCTTTATTGTTTAGAATTTGACAGTACAGGTGGTACCTTGCAATTCCACCCTGATTTGTTGCCAAACTTTGGTCAAATTGCAAAGTGGTTCAAATTGTGAGACACTTTGTGAATTTTAAAAATGTAAGTACAAATATTAAAAAAAAAGTGGCCAAAGCAGGTTGAATTGCAGGACAGTCAAATTGTGAGGTACCAATTGTACTGAACTTTGTTCTAATTCTTGCCTGCATGTGGTTTGAAATTGAGGATAATTATGAGAACATGAAGGATGATTTGAATTTAAATGACATTATGTATTCAGTCAAGTTGCTGTGTTAATGCTCCCAAATGATCTCAATTTATTATTAAATAAATAAAACATCATTCAAACCTCTGATCATTTTTTTTAGAAAATTGCTTAATTTATTCAAGAGGAAATATATAATGCATACAATTTTTATATTTCTTCTAGAAGTGTTGATTAGTTGTCCAGGTCTTGACACAGTTTCTGGATGTTGTTGGGGCTGATTTCATGAGTTCTTAATGTAACTTGAGTACCATTTATAGGATAATCAAATACAGTACAATAGGTATTCAGAAAATAATTTTCATCTTCAGACCTTGAAGAAGAAGAAAAACTGTACAATTGTGTAAACCAAATTTTTGGACCTGAAACAGCTGGAAAAATTAATTGACGGAAGTTGAAGTTGGAGGCAAGGGTATATTTGTCCAATTATTTTTAAAATGCAGCATCAAGTAAATATTTTCATAGAGTTATATCTCTGAGATTTTCATAATAATAGCCCTGAGGAAACATGGACAAGGGAATTTCAGGTTATTGAGCAAATAATTTTTTTTTTCTTTGGAATGGAAAAGAATGCTTTTCTTATTGCTTCTATCCCAGCAAAAAAAAATAGGAACAACTGTCTGAAATTTACTTCATGTAAAACAAATTACTCAATCATGTCATTCATTGAGGTAAATATAAGTATAAAACCCTTTCATCTCTTCTTAAAAAAAAAATCAAGAATATCTGAGGAAATATTTCTCTTACACTATGCAAATCATATTGAATTACTATACCTTCCAGAGAGGTGAACCTCTGCATAAGAGGCATGACCAGCTTCTTCTCTGTCAGCATCTGCCAACTGGCGATAAACTGATTCAGGTAACTTCATTTCAGGTTCAGGCGATGCATTCAACTGCGGCTGTGCTCTGTCACGTTCCAATAATGTAGAAGGATTTCTGAAGGCGAAAAAAAAAGGAAAATGAATCTCGAGCCCAACTGTGTGTAAAACTTCATATCTTTAAGCAACAAAATGTCTGCCGTGTTTATTTCAACTCTCAAATATTCTGTAGTTATTTTGAAAATTATACCGACATTTCTAAAATGATGCTAGTTAGCGTTCCATGAAAGGAACAATATCTTCTATAATCGCAGACCCTTCTTGGAAACTTCGCAATTTCCCTGGTACAATGCACAAATTTTCATGTCTTGAGTTGCTGGAAAGAAAAATAATTGACAGGAAGCTGAACTTGGAGTCAAGGAAGCATTTGCCCTTTTATTTTCTTGTGAAATGGAACAGTGTTCCCCAACGTGCAGTCTATGGGAGATTTTCAGCATAATAAATGCATCTGAAGTCTGTTATTGTTATCTGATAGTTTGGGTGGGAGTTGAAATTATAGTTGAACCTCTCTAAGTCAAATGTCAATGGACCAGCAAAAAAAATTTGACTAGGGGAGGTTTTAAATTGAGCTACAATACAAAGCTATTTTGTTCTGTGAAAAACAGAAAAATTGCTCAAAATTTTAAATTGTGATATTCTGAGTCTGAAATTACTCTTTAAATGAGTTGAAAGAATCCTGAACTTGAAGGCAGGGTTCATTTGCCCAATTACGTCTCTCACCTCCTTTTAAAACAAATCACTTTCTTTTTATATTGCCTTTTTATATGCCAAGGAAATAAAAGCAAACAGGCCATGGAAAATTTGAGTTATGGAGGTTTGAGGGGAAAATCCCTTGACTTAAGTTTTTAAATGCATTACTTCTAAGGGGATTCAGACAGGACCTGAAAAATATTTGGACTTGGGGGGGGTATTCAACTAAGAGAGGTTCAAGTTACTGAGGTTCAACTGTACTATATCTGATTAAAATTCGGCTTTTCCCTCAATAACACTAAAGAATAATTTCCACCTCCTGAAATAAATTTTTTTCACTTTTCCTTCTGGGAAACCTTTTTTCAAAGCCCAGCTTTTTACTAGAAAACTTCACTATAACTGCTTCGATTGTTCTTAACTAGATTTTTTTTAAATAAAAAGTTTTGTTTGGAGGAAATTATGGAAGGTATTTAAAACTATTCTGACGGTCTGCAAAAATTTTATGGAATGCTACCAGTCTGCAGAAAATTTGTGCAAATTTGACGCTCTGTGGGTCCAAAAGGTTGGGGAACACTGAAATAGATCATGAAAGTATAGTACAAAAAGACCCCCGAAATTCAGTGAGAAATTCTGGTGTATGAACGTGAATATTGGTTATGAGACAAACCGGGGATTAAAATCGGCGATGTTTCCTGGGCTCATCTGATCAGGAACTGCTGATTTCACGGGTTTGGCAGCAGTCGGGTTCTTTGAAACGACGGTTGGAGGTAATCCTCTGATGAAGAAGCCTTCGTTCGGAACATCATTTCTCCGAGATTCATCCACCGATTCGGAAGGAAACACGTGCTTCTGCTCTTTTGTCTCCATCACTCTAAACATAATGAAATGGAAATTTTTCTTCTTATGGTTAGTGCAGCAAAAGTCTCGGTTAAAGGAAGGACGTGATATTTCCTCTCTCAAATTGCGTCATGCAAAAAGTCTGTGAACCGAGTAATATACCGTAAATTTGGACAGAATGAATAATTTCCTCCAGTGTCTCGGTTAATCGACGCTATTTTTCATCCGAAAGCATTTTAACCGAGTGATGCAAATTTTTACAAAATGACGAATTACTTCAAGTGGCCCGGTTAATAAACTTGATATTTTCGTTTGGGAAGTGTCTTATCGGAACATTCTGCTAACTGAGTATTGAAAATTGTATGCCGGAAAGTTTCGCGGCTAATGGACTTCATATTTTCTATTAATGAGTGCGTTATCCGAAAATTCTTTCAACAAAGTAATGCAATGCGTATAATCCAAATTGGTTAAATTTTTCCAGACCCACCAAAGAATAGGACCACGCACAAGCAGATTAATGTCAAGCTACTCAATTCATGGAATGAATGAATTTTGTTGCTATTTCGTGCACAGTTTTCCTTTTCAATGAATAGCACGGTTTTTTCTATTTTTTTTTTCATATTTCAAAAGAATTAACCTCACGGACTATTGACATGACATGTAACGTAACTTTAATGAATATCCTAATGACTCTCGACATGATATTTAACGTAATGTTAAATTTCAAATCGGAGTGCGTAATGTTATTTCACTTTTTGACGCAGGATAAAAAAACATACCTTGAAATTTCCCGAGAACTTGAACGATTGTAAGTAAATGACCAACAATTTGTAAACTGTGCGATTAAATTACTTGTAAAGTATACCCCAATCATTTTTGGATTTCCAGCAAATAGTACTGCCGAGTTACGAGTAATCGGGACTCAAATTCATAAATAAGTTATTGTGTTTGTAGAGTCTATATACGTTTGTTTCACTTGATTGAACATAAAATAGCATAGCAGAAACATCATTGGGAAGCAAGAAAAATGAGCTTGGAAATACAGTACAGTGAGACCCCCACATGCAGACAAGTCAACATAGTGACACTTATTTTCCCAGAAGAAATTAATGAAAGAGGTCTGACATGAGGACATTGACTCAACAAGGGACATTTCGTGATAATATTACAATTAAGTTTCAGGCCAAATTACAAGAAACAGATATTTCCAACCCTAAAATTTATGTAAGAAAAGTTCTTGGGCATTTCTCCCTCCTATTTACCATCCATTTAGCTAATTTTAAAAAATTGCCTCCTGCATAGAGGGAATTCCTTCTCTCTTTTTCACTTAAATGTTATTTTTTACAGAGAATGCCAACATTTCTATGTACTGTACAGAGGTATCAGTATTCAATTCCCCAAATTTCCATATTGTTTTGAAATATATTGATTGAATCAGTTCAAATTGGGAGACAATTTTTATTTTCATGGAACTATGGTTGAGTATTTTGTCAATAAAACACCAATTAAAAGTTATATAATGTAAGTCCAAGGAAAACTGAGACTTTGCTTGGGGACACTCTTCATGCATCAATTATTTCTGCATCTCAGGGGTCTCACGGTATTATCAAAAATTCGCACAAGAAGTTTTCATCATTTTCAACTTTGCCTCTTTTACTCATTTTAATCATGCAGTCCCTTATACGAAGCATGGTATGATTTGCGAAGCAGTAAGCGGTATCAACGCTCGTCTCAAATATTTTAATAACCGCGGCGCAAAAAAATTGCATCGATTCGACTTACTCGAACTCTCTGCAATTTTTCATTAAAAGAAGCTAAATTTAAAAGATCGCATGCGGATCGTGCCTGTCAAAGGGTTCTTTAGTTTGCGCTGAATGCGGTTCCCGAGTACTCCGATGATTGCCACCACCATTATTCACAGCCCACCAAAAGTTTCCAAGACCAGTGGGTCCCACTTTATTCTCTGCATTGCCCCATCCAATTTCCTTTCTTGAGAAGAAACATTTTAAGACTGAGTTCAGATTAAGACTTCCTCGAAACGCTTTTTGAAAGATTGAGTCAATACAAATTTGAACACTCACCGTCCCTTGGAATTACCAACGTCTTTACCGAAGGAGGCCGAATCAGTTGTGTCCTTCTGGGCGGGAAACATGTCCTGTCTGCAATAAAAACGGTAGAAGGATTCTTTTCAGTACAAATCTGACGTCATTATAAGGTAGGTGTCGCCTGAATCACTAGAACAACATTAACTGGAGTGACGCAGTAATCTAAAGAGAAACTAGCATTGCCTACCTCATCCTAAATGAATTTTAAACCCGGAATCAATCTACAAGGGACTACGCCGTCGTATCACAGGATCCATAATTCGAAAATACATTCAATTTTCAATCTACATTTCTCCTTTTTTGCCTGGGATTACATCTTAAAAGGGCCTGCGAATTTCAAAACACTAGCAATTCCACCCACCATGGCGATGAAGTGTTGCAGAAAAGTTCAAAATTAGGGCGACATCTGTTGACATTCAAGAAAATCTCACACTCCTCTCGTTACACTTCTACACAACAGATGACACTACTAGATTAATCTGCTATTTTTTTCTTCGAACAATACTAACGCGGCTTTCACAACGGAGGCAATGTCTTCCGCAGAATATTTCCGTTTCCCATCCCTGCCGATTGTACCGTACACTTCGGGTACATTAGGGGCTCCCTCGAAATGTTCCTTCAAAGTTTTGCCTTCTTGACGAAGACTCCAGTAAAGTTGGTACAGTCGGGGCAAAGTTATATTGTGATTGGGAAAGACGATCTGCTTCCGTTTCGCTTGGTTCTCCTCTTCATTGAGATCAATCCGAGACCGTTCGCCATCATCCGTGAACTCAGGAACAGGTTCAATTTCCTCGGGTTGGAATGGAACACTGTTCTTCTAAAAAAGAAAGATCAAAGCAAGAAAGCATAGATTTCAGACAACTTTCCACTAATAGAGATTGTTTCAAGAAGAACAAAAACTTCACATTTTCGAAGAAGAGCCTGTCTAAACAACTGTAGAGGAGATAAATCGTTCACAGTGATCTTCATTTCATGAAAGCCTTCGTTAATCCCTTGTCAGTATCAACACTTGAAAATGATACTGGCCGTTCATTTATCAATTAAGCATTCATTCGTGTGAATTTGGTTCATATTGCAATTACGTTCACATTTCGCGCAAACAATCTGGGTCAGTCAGCACCAATTTACGTCAGCACCGATGTTCTTGCAAGGAGAAAAAGGGAAGTGTGCGAATTGAACGAACAAGTCCGGCACCACAAACGTAATTCAATACTGTACTCTATACGTATAACCACAAAACGCGTTCTACTTGATTAAGCTTTTCCATGAACCGTGAGTGCAACACGGACAGCATCGGAAGGCGTTCTCCAGGAGATGCGGCAGTAGTAGTGGTGGTGGTGGTGACACTACTTGCCTGCTCTTGCTCGGTATCTCCTTCGAACCATCCCGCGAACGGATTGTGGACCCCAGGGAAGACCGGCACAGCCTGACACGCGATGTTCAGAGTCAGAAATACGCCAATGATCGCAAAAACACTCAATCGGGACATCTTCTTTCCTGTTAGTAAGCCAATTAGTTACCGTATACTTGTACAGCTTTTCAGCGGAAGCTTTGAAATGGACACTTGTCAAGTAAGTTGGTCAAATCGTGCCTGGAGAAAAGCGCCGTAAAATATATTGTTTGTACTGCTCATTTTTTACGAACGTTCTCGTTATGTTTTTACACATTTGCCGAGGATTACTGTATACACGCTGTAAAACAATCTTTTTTGCATCAGGGATGCTCTGTGCATCATGAATGATGGTTCCCGATCGTGATCCATTCTTATCGAATTGGGATTATGAATGGTTTTTGTGACGTTGCGATGTTTTGCATACACATCAGTGATTTCACGCGAATATAATTCCTGATTTGAATATGGTTAACATCGGCGAAATGAAGACAAACAAAATAATTAACGTAAGAGTGTTCGCCACAGCTGCTCTCCGCGTTACTTATGGCTCGTCCACGCTTTTCCCCGGTCACCGAAAACTCAAGTTTGAACCATTTTCGCTTCACGTCGCACGATATTCCAGTCACCGAAAAAGCAATGAATCTTAGCTGAGCGTACTTCGAGAGAAGCCGCACAGAACAAATGCTTCCACAGTCGCTGGTCACTTTTTATCAACTAGCAGATATGCGGTCAAGGACCAAAAAACTTACCCCGCAGTTCCGTGATAATGACGCTCTCGTGCTGTCCTCTCTTCAGACTTCCACAGAAGCACTGACTCACAGATGTGGAGCTCGCCAGGCGTCCAGAAAGGAAGTTCAAACGGATGCATGATCACGGTTTCTTCATTAATAAGGGCTGGGTAATTCCAACCGCTTCGTGGGATGGAATCATGATCCCACTCTACACACAGATAATCTACAGGATAGGATTTACATGAATAATACTGCGCACAGAAGTGAACAATGACTGGCTAACTTGATCACGCTGGCTTCAATTAAGCCAAGAACATCGCAAAAACGATCTTTTCAAAATCTCGAGAAGGACCAAGACCAAAACTACTCTAAACAGAAGTCACACGGAGAAAATAACCTGTTACGACACTACGTACCCTAGTGATAAAATCGCAGAGAGGAGATGGAATCTTTTCTCTCTCGCACGTATTCCGTGATAAGTTGTGTCAATACAGCTTCTGATAATCGAAATTTGAAGAATTGATGACGGAATTAGATGGAGTTCCAAAAATGATTATACGAAAAAACTCTTGACCTCTTGAGGATTAATTCCTGCCTTTGACAGTCTGGGACATTAAGCTTTGACAAAAATGTGAACGACTGGATCCGAACACGGATACCCCGGTTAACGGCCTTGATTCGTTCCAATACCAAGGCTTATCCCAAAAAGGTCATTAACCGGGTGATGTAACTCTCCACACTTGAACAGCACAGAAAACTACACCCAACATCCCGTAATCTTTTCCATACAGCGGCCTCCACATCATTTCTCTTTCATAATCACATTTGAAACAGCAGTTTAAAATTTTTTCGACGGAACCAGTGTTTTCAATCGGTGGTTATTGAGGTACCGCATGCAACATGAGCATGTTCGACTCACCTCTGAGGATTCCGATCATCTCAGAACGAAAGTTTTCCAACCTAGCACGATAATTCAATAGTCGGTCAGGTAGAAAAAAAAATGAATTCCAATTTCTACAGAGGCGTAAGAGCACTTCGGTCTGCTTTAGAATCTACAAAAATCCGAGAAGCTGAACTTGAGCACAAACGCAATTTGAATTCAGGTCAATCTAAAATTAGACACTTTTTGAAAATTTTCACTTCAGAAGAATTACTGCACGGCTTACTTGCGTTTATTTTCAATTTATGTTACAAATGTACTCTCTAAAACGCTTGTTGTAACAGTTTCCTACGACTAAATTCTCTCAACAATTTATTTCTAGTTTCCCTCGAATTTCATGGTAGGGAGAGTCCACTTGAATTACAATCAGAACACACCGCAATAAGTCCTCCTGAATATCTAAGAGGAGAAATAATGATTAGGGCCCATCTCATTCTCGGGAAACCACTCCAATTACATTCCTTACGAAAAAAAAGTATGCCATGAACGTGTCCTGGAACGACACTACAGTCGATCAACAAGGAACAAATTGCACGCATTAACGAAGAAGCAAGCCACTTCGTACTCCTGATCTAGACACCTTCGTAAAAACTAATGAAAAAAATCGCAAGGAACTGGTTTGTCTGGATTTCTAAACGCGGATTTATTTTTTTTCTCTTCAAGAAGATTCTCTACGTATAACGCGAGGGAAAATGCTAACGCGCGCACAGATAAAAACTTCATCTCCGACGCACTTCGTCAATCACGGGCGAACATTGAACTGTTCCCAAGCGCATCACAACTCGGTCAGCCCCTCAATCAAAATAAAAACTACACGCCAAAGGCCAATAAACCGGTCGCGATAGTTCCATTTTTCACAGCGTCAAGCATTCTGGGAATTCTGAGGTCAACGCAGAACACTTCTGATCGTGAAATACACCGCGATTCAGGAAACAAATACGGGAGTACAGTAGAGTGACGGCAATGGAATTACGCACTACTGCGGCACTAGGAGTCACGCGGAAGCATTCACATGCAGAAGACCAAGAGAAAAGATTACCGTTAAAAACTACATTGCTTAATTCTGCCTTTAGGACGACAAGACTTGACTGAGGTAGCAGGTCCAAAAAAACATGGGACCAAATTTCAAAAAAAAAAGCTGCTGACACTTCCGAAAATAAATCGGCTGCATGACACAAAATAGGGCTCTCGCACTTCTGCAGGGTGGAGCAAAGAATACAAGTAGACATCGCTTGATTATATAACTTCAATGCCATCACGGGATCATCCAATACATGATTTGAATTCACGGAATTGAGGGAACTGACGTAAAGGTAAAGATGAATGAACCAACATTTCCTCAATGATTTTTTTTTACTGTAATAGCAAAATTCGAGTACCGGTGACATCTGCAAGAGAAAAAACGAGCTACTGATTCACTTTCATGTCCTTGAAGGGAACCAAGAAATAATCAAATTTATTGGAGAATTTCCTTTTGTAGACTTCATAAACTCGCGGGGTTCCTCGAGTTTAAAACGTAAAAAAGTATTTTTGCCAATTAACCTTAATATTTTTCTATCATGCCCATGACGTGAAATCTTGACGAAAATGATCTTTTTAATCCTGCAAATTGGGACCGCGAGATCCCTAGTTCCGTACAGTGATTGGTCAGAACGACAGGGATTACTCCTGCACACGTGCAATCAAACGGGTCACATCATTGTTCGCACTGCGGAAAATTTTTTCATGAGGAGGATTAGTACAGGTATTTTCCGGGATTTTGCGCAGACGATGAAAATAGCACCAATTTCGCTCGCTCATAATTCAAAAAAAGAGAATATCTCAATACACGCTCAAACGCTCGCCTCAAAACAAAAAACCGAATATTACACGAACATTCTTACATTCGTCAAACGATCCTTTACCAACATCACCTAGGCATAATGACACCCACTTGTTCAACAGGAAAAACTTGTTGTACAACAACAAATGGAATTAAAACTTTAAAAGATATCGAAAACCTGTCAGCTCAAGTTCCCGAGGGAATACGAAAAATATCTCTCTTACATCAAACTCGTATCTCTGTAACGCTTTTACAGACCAAAAAGAAAAACAAAAATCCTTTCATCAATTTCCAAAGGAGGAAGAGGAGAAAAACGCCCCTTCATTGCACACACCACAAACAAACAAAAAAGCTGTCTCACGCGGAGGAACCACTCGTACCCGCACCACCACCACCGCCGCCGCCACCACTGCTCGCACTTCCACTAGAACCACCACTGCTGCTGCTGCCGCCGCCGCCACACGCGCCATGCTTCGGCACAATGTTCTTCTGCGACGCAAGCAGGCTCAGCTGGCGCTGAATGTGCTGCGGCACTGTGGGACTTCGCACAGAGCCAGAGCTGGAGTTTGCGCGGCGACTCCCGTGCTGACGCCTGCTGGGAGTCGAAACGCGCGGCGAGCTTTGAGTGGCGGCGCCGCCACTGGCAGATTCGTTCGCTGCCGTGGGTGGAAAGAAAACGTGCGAATCCGGCACGAGAGGAGTGCTGCTGAGCGGAGGCGTCGGGGTCGGCGGCGCAGATGACGGCGGCTGCGTGGGGTGGACCAGACTGAGCGGCGCCGGGCGAGACGCACGTCGTGGCTGCGGGGTTCCAGTCGCGTTTCGATCCGTCGTTGCCCTGAAAACAAGTACGGAAAATAGTACCATCGCGGTTAAGGTTGCTTCAAAGATTCAGCGTCGCAATATACGAGGGTTGTTTAACATTCCACACGGACTTGGAATATTTCACGAGCAGTTAACGCAACAAGAGGAATTTCCTTTTCTTCATAAAACATGGTACAGTATGCACGAAATGATTAGAGTTTTCAATTTCAAACGACTTTCTTCCCCAATGAATGACGAGAAAGGAACACTCTTTACAATGGCGACTAGAAACCAGCGTAACGGCAGAAAATAACCGTAAGAAACGTCAAACGAAAATTACTCGTCACCCGGAACAAACCAATTTCACAATAAAATTGTTTCTCGGACTACTGCATCTCCGAGAAATATTCAAGACTACATGGAATTCCAGGAACTTTCAAGCATCTGCATCACGAAGTTGTCTGGTGTTCCGCTATACCAAACAAATTGATAAATAATTGAACAAAGTACAGGAATGATTCAGAATTACACGATCCGATCAGATCAGAAAAAATTTCCTTTTGGTCCATCACAAACATTTACAAACCAAATTCTGAAGTGATGCCATCAATATATACAAAAATGAGAATCAAAATCACGGAATAAGTTGATGAACAGGTTTCCCTTACATGGCCTCTTCATAAAACCAATTAATGCAGTATTTCTCATTATCAAGACCAACAGTATTTTGAGCGTTAAGAGGTGCATAAATAGAAATTTCGATTCAAAACGTCAGAAATCAAGGTCAGCAGATTAAAAACACAGATCGAGTCCAACGAACAGCGTTACACCACCAATACTACCGAACATAAAAAAATAGCGAAATCAATTTACCTCGCGTCAATCAAGTTCCCTTGACTAGTACGAAATCTCAGAGTGGCCGTAGGAGGAGCACCAGGCGGATAACTCACAGACAAAATAGCGCCATTGATCATACCACCTGATGCTGCAGGATTCGAGGCAGGTGGTGCAGCTGAACCATTCGACACAAGGTTTTGTCCAGGGGAACCTATTCATGAAATGGAAAGTATAACGCAAATGGTATTAAGATACAGTACTATAGTTTGAAAAATGCATCATAAAAAACACGTCTTGCAATGTGTTAATTATTCACTGGTTCGATATGCCAAGAATATCCGCATATTTTTGCCCGACTCCTTCGTTCCGATTTGTTCCCAGTGCATAAATATCGCCTAAATCTAGTCACGATACGCCAGAAATTACGAGGATTGCTTCTGCTCGTTGAGGGTGCATAAAGCGAACTTGGATGGAGTCAGATCAAGTAAGTTTTGGCTATCTGAGGGTAATTCAGTACAGAGAAACCTCTTTACGTCAAACTTCAACAGACAACAATTCGACTTATGGAGGTTTCCAGCCTGGGGAATAAGCATTTTCCTCAAGGGAAGGAAGAAGAATTACAAGAAAATTGTAATTTGTTATATTTTGGGCCTTCAACTGGTTCTCAGATGAGTTGACAGGATACTGAACTTGGAAGCAAGGGTTCATTTGCCTTAAGAGTATACTGTACTTCATCACTTCCTTTCATAACACATACTGTACAGCATTGCTTTTTGCTGCAGTCAACAAAAGATGGCCAAAAGGCCTCCAGAAAATTCGAGTTATGCATTCGGAGGGAATTCAGACAGGTACTTCAAAACATTTGACACAGGGGGGAGTATTTGACTTGAGGAACTTCGAGTTATCGAGGTTCAACCGTTATTCGGGTTGGAGATTCAGGCGACATCTACCCGAGATTTAGGAAAGCGAGTCCGGAGTGTTGAAGCGAGAAGACAACAGATGACGCATTATTCCCCGAATGTTCTAGAATCTAGATTATCTAGATGGAAGAAAGAGAAAATGATTTTTACCCAACATTCGCGGGTCGCTCGCCACGGCCGCCACAAGATCCCGATATGCCGACAACTGCTCCGTAGAAAGCACATGTGGCTCGGACTCCGTACGCGACAAACTCACAGGCCAAGATTGCTGGATTCGGTCAAGCAGTGGCTGCACAGGGGGACGAGGATTCCCAGCCACTCCGCTGGAGCTTCCATTTCCTGGCGTCACCGAACTACCGGTATCCGCTAACAAGGGAATCGTATCACCGACCTCTCGAATCCTGACATCACCGTCAGCGGGGGACTGGAATGTTTCCACCTTGGAAGAATAGAACCAAGTCAATACACACGCCTCTTGCCAAATCAATTAAGCGAATGGAGGTTGCGGATGCGACAAAGTAAAAAAAAACTGTATTGCGTTTCAGACTACGCTTTAATTTACACCTGGCGTCTACCGTTATGGACGAAGTCCCTTTAACATTCGTGAGTTTGAAAACTCAGTGATACGTACTTCCCCTACCCAAAATGATTGTATCACACTCACTCTAGTCCACGAGCCCTGAACTGCACGAGCAACAGCAGTTTCGCCATTCTTCTCATCGTCATCAGCTCCACTGGGAGACGCGGAAACCGGCACTTCTCCATTGCCGGAGCTGCCACTGCTGTTCTCGTCCATCAAAGCACTGGGGCACTCGGGTACCAAGCGAGACGAAAGCTCATGTGCTGCCAGATTCCTCCACATGCCTATCACATTCTCCAGAGCATCCTCCAGTTGATCAGCAGTCAAGCGATTCTTCGGGTCCGCAGTCAAAAGCCGACTGATCAAACTGTGCGTGTTTCTCGAAACTCGTCCATCCCTGAAATGACAGGCGTATTTTGAATAAGCTTTGAACACCAACACGACGGCTTGAGGGAATTACATCGGTAAAGTGTAGTCGACCGTCTTGATCTTTCTGAACAATTCCAGAGGCTCACTGTCGTAAAATGGAAAGCGTCCATACAGCATCGTATACAAGACCACTCCAAGTGCCCACATATCCGAAGGTTTACCTGAAATCGAAGATGAAAACAGAATTTTATAATCCCCGCAACAACAAGAACAGCAAAAATTTGAACACAGCATCAACTAGCACAACTCATCGCATTCACATGAACATTAAACGCATCCAAAGATTAAAAAGGGTTCGGCAAACAAATGCCGGGGTGAGCTCGACACGTGCTCTACCTCAAAAGAACAACAGCTTACAGCATAATTCGAACCCAAGACATAAACGCTAGTGCAAGAAAGCCTTCCGGAAATTCGAAGTGAAATAGTCATTATTTGCGAAGAAGGCGTCACTTGAAAGAAAAGTAGTGCGTTTTTCTTGGCATTCCAACGCAGTGTTTCCGAGAAGATCCTGTGATTTTAAACCGGTTCACTTTACGATTTACCTCACTCGAAAAACTCAGTAAACTTTTGAAAATTGCGGTGGGTACAGTCAAACCTCTTCAAGACGAGCTTTAGCGGACCAGCGAACAAATTCGAGTCAAGCAGGTTTCAGGTAAAGGAAACAAGCAATTTTGTTGAAAGCAAGCACAAAACATTATAAAAAATTGTACTGTAATTGGCGATATTCTGCGCCTTAAATTGTCTTTCAAATGAGTTGACTGGATGCTGAATTTGGTGGCGAAGTTTCATTTGCCCGCTTTCATTTCCTTTCAAAACACATCAAGTTAAATTTTCATTCCTCTATTCGAGTTATGGCTGTTTGAGGGGGGAAAGCCTTTGAGTTAGGGATGTTCTTAATACTGTACATGATTTCTGAAGAAATTCAGACGAGGACTAGAAAATATTTGAGATAGGGAGGTTCGAGTTATCGAGGTTCACCTGTATTACAACCACTTGCACCTCATATTACTGTGAATGCGGTAGTTCACTTACGTAACGTCAAAAACTTGCTTTGGCAACAGACACTCACCACAATATGGTTTACCAGAGAGGACATCTGGAGAAATGTAGGCAGGAGAACCACGTTGATCCCTCAACAGGTCTCGGTCCGAAAGAAGATGCTTCCCGAGACAGAAATTTGTGATTGTAACCCGATAGGTATGCTTATTGAGGACGAGATTACCCAGCTTCAAGTCCCGATGAACAATATTCTTCTGATGCAACCGCCTCACGGTTCGAGCAACATCGTAAAAAATCTGAAGAGTTTCTTGCTCCCCTAATCGTTTTTCTTTAATGACGTATTGCTGTAGGTTCACGAGCTCCGGGTTGCGGGAACCAGGATCCGCAGCTGTACATCTTTCGAGTACCAAACTTAGCTTTTTTTGCAGCCGACCGGTATAACCTTGGGAAACTTCGTCAATTTCCGGGGTCACATACTGCAACACGAATTCAACGCACAAAATCAGAGGCTGTAAATCACGACACTAAGATACACCACCATCATATAACATGGCTTTCACCAATGCCAATTACACTGACATGTTTAGAAGCCTCACGAAGAGTAAACGAAGAACGGATAACACACCTTGAAAAGTCCGTAACATTTGACAACACCCTCTTCACCTTCCAGCAAAGAGAGTAAAGAATACTCCGTATGCATAAGCATCTTCCCTTGACGATAATCCTGCGTTTCTTCTTCACCGGGATTTTTTAGGGAGAGAATCTGAGGGAAAGACAAAGACATGATTTCCCGCACGTCACTCGGTTTCATATTCAGCCATCGAATTCGAAGATTATGCGTCGTTAATTCCAACGCGAAATCGAACGAATAAAAACGAATCAGCAAGCTATAAAACGACATGCAACTAATCACAATTAAGATACTTTTTGTCATCAGGCTTAATAAATGAAGCGCCACACAGGACGGCCGATTCCAGAGAATTTACTCAATCGCAAGTGGAAAGAAATCCCTCCCCTTAGCGCTTCCGCCAACACATTTTTGGATTTTATTTCCGAAATACTCACTTTTAGGCAGAAGTATTCGTCTGTACCAGCTCGACGCGCGAGACGCTGAACTATCGAAGTCACCGGACTGTTGCCAACAGTGGGTCCAAGTAGAAACGGCCCAGCTCGACGAACGTCGCGAGGATTCACCCTTGTCCCCGCCGGGGGAACAGACACGTCGAGGAACGTAGTAATAAACTCATCTTTTTGATCAAATTTACACTTTTTCTCGCCAAACTTGGCTTGCTCAGACATTCGACTTCGTTTCATGGCTACAAATGATTATCGCGAACCTTCCTCATTTATGATCCATCGAAATGGGCGTCATGAGCTGCAAGAACACAATGAACGCACACAATGAAAGAAAAGCACAATCCATCAGCTCCTTGCGTCACGGATATGTTAATGCGCAGTCAGCTTTGCGCCATTCCTCGAAACCTTGTTTCGCGACTATGCTCCCGGCCTTTGTCCTAGAAAATATTGTCACTGACGCCATGGAAAACGAATGGCGTGCAGTGGCGAAAGAATTCTTATAATCTTCGCCTGAACTTCTCTGATTCGAACCAGGCGTTTCGCGGTGACACTGGAACACTGACGTTCTATCTGAAAATTGACATTCGCACGGTAACCTTCCTAGTGAGCGGGAAGTCCCCGCGCGGAGGACTAGAATGGTTCTGGACGTCCCGCGTTCAATACGAACACAAGCAGTCATTTGGACTTTTACATTAGACAGCACCACAACATCTCACATCAGCCTCCAACGTTCAACCAACGCATCCGTATCACGCAGATCACTCAATTGCGGCAAATTCTAAATTGGCGCATTATTCGCATAACGGAACTCAAAATTATTATCCACAAATTTCAAAACTAACTGCCATTCGTTGTAGGCAGGAATTCGATCCGCTCGCGTTTCAAACGCGAGTTGAAGGCTGATTGAAATTAACTGTAAAATGATGAGCAACCAGATCAACAGTTGACGAACCACAGATCACGTTCACAAATTGTTATTCGCATTCAAGAGAACGTGGCGCGATCGCGCGACTTTCAAGGGGAAAAGGATGCCCACACAAAGCTGCGTCGTGCGATGGCGCAATCGCGGCTTTGCGAACTAAGAGCTGGGTTATTACGCTTACGCACGGCAGACAGGGACCAGCGAAGACACACAGAAGTGGGCGGCGCTAGGATACAGCTGCCCAAAGCATGAATGGAATACCAACACAAGTCTCACATTACGGATCTCGCTCATTTCCAGTTCCTTGGCAGGACAGAAACGCATACATAAGCAATGAGATCGAACCTATACAATACTGTCTTCTACTCCGCGTTCTGGAAGACTCTAGAATCCGGGAAACTCTCAACAGAACGCTGAATTGAATAAATTAGTGCTCACGCATTTTCATTCAAAGTATACCGCATGCGATGAGACTTTCAAGAAATTCGTCTCCGAAATAAAGATGCACATGTAACATATCAGAAACCCGACGCTTAGTGTGCATAGGTCCCACCAAACTGAAACTCACCAGCATTCAGGCGCATGACGCATGCATCTTCTGTGACAAGGCAAAACACAGGGTTGACCAAACAAAAAAATGTATTCTTCCAATGGTTCTATAGGTACAATTTAGTATATTTTCAATAAAAGGAGATGTGTACAACATTGTGTATGGATGACTTAAATTGACTCGCGGGTACTGTATATAGTCAGCCATCACATAAACGTTGAATGAGAATTTTATTGCAAATTTCCAAATTAATAATTCGTAGCATTCAACCAAGTTCAGTCATTCGTGACACTGAAAAAAAAGACGTGATCCGCCGGCCGACTAGAACGTGATTCATCACGTGTCGATTCAGTCCTTCACCACCGTTGGAGGGTACACAGGTTTACACGTCAGCCGGCGGAGAACATCCCAATATTCCTTGGAACACTTCCCTGTGACAAGAATTAAATATACTTCCCAGGAACCGTGGTTTGTTCAAAAGTTTGACTAGAAATGAATGCAATCCTTCAAATGCTTCCCTTTGAAAGACATTTAAAGTATGCTCAATCATGCTGCAATAGATGTATAATATACATGATTACAAACATGATTTTCATTTTAAGTTATGCTACATCATGAGTGTATAACAAAACAAAGCCATTTTCGGATTATTTTTGTCATTCAGGAATGTTTATATGATCTGCATTGAAATTCCTTCGTTGGATTATTCAAAATTTAAACCCTGAATTAAAAACTTGATTTGCCCCAGGTAAAAATGGAGCAATGAAAAGTCACAAAAATGTATGTAATTTTGTAAGTTATGGACGCCATGTTGCATTTGATTACTGCTTAGAAAAAAAATTGTATTGCTTTTATACAGCATCATCAAATATTGCACATAATTATTGTGAGTTCACGGTTCGCTGAAATTCTTACATTTTTGGTCCATGCTGGGAGAGGTTTACATTTTTTTTACTTGTGCCATACTTTTTGAATGCAAGGATTTTCTTGATCTTCAACATTTACTACTGCTTCTTTCGAAAAAATTTCAAAATTTTCTGTTGACGACTTGTTTCATCAACATAAAAGTTGTTTGCTATGCCGGGACCCATCACTATTAAGCACAGTAAATTCTGGGGTACATTGACAGGCTGATAAGTTCTGTCAATAATCTGCTTGCCCTCTTGGATGAATAGAGATGAACCTATTTTTACCCAGATATATGAGGAGGTAACTCTTAATATTCAAAAATATTCAAGGGACAAGAAAAAAAATTTTGCAGTGAGCCCCCATAACATTGGGAGCAAGCCTGATGGAACCCAAACAATGTGCTATACAGTTCTATGCAGATACTGTACAATTGTTGAAGAGAGTCCACAACTGTATTGTATTTGGTCATAAACTGCCCACAGTTGAAATTTTTGAAGACCCTGGTTGTTGACTACTGTATTGGTCATGCACATTATGTCACTGTGAGGAAACATGCCATGCACATTTCATGAACTTGCATACAGTCTAAATGCTCCAAAATACAGTGAAGTATAATCTTATTATGAAATTCCTGTTTTTGACAAATTCTTTTCAAGGTCTTCAAGCCACAGTGTTGACCACTTTTTGACAGACTGAAGCTTTTTCTCTGGGCTCCAACAGCTTTGCTGCATTGAGATTTCACTAAACTGTATTACAGAAAAACAGTACTGTATCTTCTTCCAAGGTAAAATGATTATTTTTAAAAGGGAGGCTTGATAAATCCCCCTGATCCCTAGTGAAGTTGTACTAATGTGTGACTCACAGCCCTTTTTTGTAAAAATTTGATCACATGATACACAAGTACCTTACCTGAGTAATATTTGGGACAGGTTCCCTCCAATGTCAAGTCAAACAGGTGCTGCTCCAACAGTTACAGGACAAATTGGATAGCAACAAGTTGCCCACCAACAAGTTGCACCCTGAAAAAACTGGGATAGCAACAACTTGCACAGTTCATTAAAACTTCTTCACATATAATTGTTTTCATTTATTCCTTGCAAATTGTTCCTTGTCTGGAGGGAGTTTGAATGTATACTAATTCCTCAGAAGGACAGTTGAGGAGCCTTTCTCTTTAAATTCACATGAAGGTGGTGTCAAGGTATTCCCTTTCAAAATCTTTATTCTATCTAATTCTATAAATCCAAGGGCTCACACCTCCTCTGAATACCATTCAGAGGATATAAAGTACCACCTATTCAGAGGATGTAAAATACCAACATCACTTCATCAGTTATCCTCAGGGATATTCATCATTTTACTAACTTAGCTAGAGTATTTGTTTAGGTGGCATTGTTGCTTCAACACATGAACAAAGGCATTTCATTAGCCAAGAATGCGATTTATATAAAAATGCAGTTTCTAGCATTTAAACTCAAAACTTATCTCAGGGGGAGGGAGCGGTACAATACTGGCAAAACTTTTGGATCACCCTTCGCATTCCGCGCAAAATTATGACTAGTACTCAGAAGAATCCATTCATATTCAACGCAAAATTCATTTCCATCGTCGCTCACGCACGTATGGCGCCGGTAGAATTGGCTCAATTGCTCGCATTGCCAACGACGAGGGAATGCACAAAATAACACTGAAAATGACTCGCAATATCTGCGAAACCGCAATGGAACATTAACAACTTTTCCAAAGACGATTTCAGGTATTGATGCCTATGCAAAATGCTAAACATAAATCGCACGTCTGGAAACACGAAATCACTTCAATAAAGTTTCTTCACGGCGCAAATATACATCACAGCTTGACAATGGAGTCGCCGATGCGCTTTTTTTTCACGGAAAAAACTTGTTCTTCTTTCCCTGGAAATAGAATAGAAGAATGAAGGATTATAACTAGGATCTTTCCCAGTGTATAAAATGATGGACCAAACAAGAACGAGACATTTTTCAACAATATCCCCAGAAAGGTACTTTACTGAAACTCGAAGAAAAAGATTCACATTGTATTTCACTAAATTACTTTTCTTATGATATTTGAGTTTATGGTTCTCGCTGTATTGATATGCTTATCACGGCAATTAAAAACGGAAGAATGGAGGTTGGCGTGGGATTTCTCATCCTCGTGTTGATTCCAGCAGTTATCGGAATCTCAGAAGTTCAGATCCCGCTTTAAACCAATCTAAATTATACACAGACGTATTTTCCAACAAAAATGCCCATTCAGCAAATCAAACAATACCTTAGATTCAAGTTCATTACAGGTTGAAGAGGGTAAATCTCATACTTCAGGCATAAGTTTATGATTCGCTAACAGCCAAAACATTTTCCTCGCAAGAAATTTGATTTCAGGAATTCTCGGGATTTTCCAACAAGCTCTGTCTTGATAGCGAAATCTAAGGGAGCAATGGAAAAAAGGAAATTTCCACTTCCAGTTTTGCAAGCCTCATAAAAATACTGTACTACTCAATTGTCACTGAAATTTCACCGTAATCACCAATTTAATAGTCTAGAGAAAAAAATCTCTGAACTGCAGAACGAAAATTCGAACAACATTCATGCTTTTCAACGATAGTTTGCAATTTTTCTCTCCACTGCATATGAGGAGTTCTCTCGATGCTTAATTACCTGCGCTATTTCATCAAACGGAAATACAGTATCAATGTCTAAAAATGGGTGGAAATTCTCTTTTTGTTCGTGTGTGTTTCACCCTTTTGAGTGCAAAAGGCATTTCTCACTTTCGAGGATGACATTTCAGCTCTCAATTCTTCTATCTCATCGGTTTGACGAGTCAAACGGTCGTTGAGCTGCGCCAAATGCTCCGACATGAGGCTAAGCTGGTCCTCGTAGTTTTTCGAAGTCGTATCGAGTTCTTCCCGCAACTGAGCTTTATGCTCTCGATCCTCCTCAACCTTTTCCTCCAAGGTTTTTCGCTCTACTTCACACAGCAACAGCCGCTCCCGCAGAAAATTCATCTAGAATAATTAAAAACTCGTTTCATACACTCAACATTTGTAGCGACGAAAAAAGAAAACGCTGGAAAAAAAATGGTATTGATTTGGATTAATTCCTCCTCTTTCCAAATCCATGCAAGGGTAAAACGAAGCCAGCAACCATATTCAGTAAATTTCGCTACTACGAAGTCATTGCGACCAGTGAAACAGCTTCTTTGTAAATGCTTCCAAAACAGATAAGTGACGACTCGTGACCAATTCAAAGTTTTCAAACTAGTTGTGATGAAATTCTAAGCAAAAATTCAAAATGTATTCTCTCATCTTAAACCTGCCCATTTCCTGAAAATGTACTCATATCACGGAAATATGAACGGAAACAAAAGATACATGCGTACTTAGAGCACTTCTTTTTCATCAAGTGTACACTATTTTCTACGATACAGAGCCGTATTCTTTCAAAACATACAGTTTATTTGAACAAATTAACCATTCATAAGACATGAAAAAGTAAAGAAAGAGAATTCTGATGAAATCATCGTTCTTTGTACTTCCTGGATTATTAAATTTTCTGAATAAAAAGGTTAATTAAAACTATAATCGTTTCATTGTTTTTCAATGCTTCACAACTTCACAAGCTGGATTTTCCAATACAGTATTCGTGCAATTTATTTAAAATTCATACACAGGTGGACTCCCTCTAAAAAAAAATTCGAGGGACCAGAAAAAATACATTGTAGAGAACCTCTATATCTATAACGTGGGGAGAGAACCCTGTGAATGGGAACATGTTACGGGAACATAAAAATTAGTTGTACAGTTGTACATAAAAATCGTTCCAAAGAGAGTCCACCTGTATCCCATGAACACCCAATACAGGCAAAAAATACACTATACTAAGATTTCTGAAGAAAATTAATTCGTTAAAATTGAATTTTCAAAAGAAGGTTCCTATGAAGAAACCGCAGGGACTTGGAAAAATTCGTCACGATGAGATTCGTTGTAAGTTAATTTCACTGCATTAATTTCACTTTAATCAGGTCAAGCTGTAGACGGTCGATTAAAAACGGCGGCAATCAAATACGAAACTAACTTCGGATTCAAATGATGAACATTTGGAGTCCAACGTAAGATGCTGCGTGACGAACAGCTCCAATCGCTTTCTATAATAATCGAGGATTTCTTTTTCCCGAACTTCCGGTTCCACGTCGAAGAGGCGAACTTTCGTCTTGGCTTCAGCTTCGGCAGAATCCAAAGCCACAGCACCAGACTGGAGACACTTCAACTTTTCCAAGTCTCGGTTGTGTTTCTTCTCCAACAAGTGACACTCGAGGCGCCAGTGCTCCTTCATTTGCTCCACAGTCGCAACGCGCTTTTTCAGCTTTTCGATTTCTTCTGTCACAGCAGTATTGACCGCCTGTGCGGTTGCAGGCAATCTCTTGCCTTCAGCACACTCGGGTCCTTCGGACTTGACATCCTGAAAAATAGAACGCTCATTTAAATAAAATATCCAAGCAAATATATGACAAAATAAAAATTACTGAAAAAGGTAATATGCAGCGAAAAAATCTGCAATCCATGCACTGTGATACAGATTCGTGTCCTTCGTACATTTCAGAGTAGTACCTATTTTCCCGAGGGTAGATGTCACTGGCAGTAACAATATGATTTTAATAAGGGCATCGCTTTAGTAGAAATACATAACTGACTAGGTTCAAATATGAAGTGTCTTTGAGAATACCTAATTTTTTGGGTTTCCCGCTACAGGCAGTTCTCTTCAACCTTCTCGACAATGAATTCATGATTAAAATGGATTTGTGAGTAAATTTCACCCAGTATTTCAACTAAGAAGGAAGCTTGGATAGAGGACTGGATTCTGACACAACCGTTAATAACGTGGGATCATTCGATAATTGAGGGGAATAATTGGTTACCGATTTAATCAACATAATAAATCTAGGGAATAAACCATGCGAGATTGACGAAAACGTCATCTTGTATCTAACCTTTCATTTAAAATGAAGACATTGGAATAAGGAAGCGTTGAAAAACCCCGCTTTCGATAAAATTGCGGGTTACTCCAGGACTCAAGTTCTGCTTCTTGATACTCAAAAATCGAAAAATGAACAGGAATTCGATTTCAAGTCGATCACAACAAAAAATACCTCAACAATTTTAAGTACAGTGTAAGCTCTACAGAATTTTCCCACGTTTTTTTTGTGAAAAAAAAAATAGCGCAAAAGACTAAAAAATTTCGTGGTTTAGATTTAAAATAAAAATTCGCCAACAACACGAATGAACAGCGCGAGAAAACGATCCTTAAATAAATGAAATCTTACAATCGCAATTGACGTCAAGTATTTCACAGTCTTCTGTCTCAGTTGGTCCACTTCTGGATGCGGTGTCAATGAGAGGAAATCCAATATTTTCTTATCTGATCGCACAACGCTAAGCGTATCTTGCAGACTAATCGAAAGCTAAAAACGAAATCAACAAAAAATATATCTTTAAAAAAATGGAAGTTCAAATAAAAAATCGCAAATACCTTGTGAATATGTGTCATGAGCGAAACGAGAGCTTTCAGAACCATTTCATTCGTCGCATCCAGGTCTTCACTGTTCCCTGATTCAGCCGAGACCATTTCGTCGAAACACCGGCTCATATCTTGATTAAAATGGCATACGTTGCATATCCAATGATTGTAAAACCAGAAAGATTTGCTTCAAACTCATGGAAATCAAAATTGAGCGCCGGTATCGCGTAACTTAATACGAGGACAAAATAGATGTTGGCAATCCCGAAAATCTTTTTAAAAATGCCCAGGAAGCTTACATTTCCAAGATTTTGGTACGAAACAATTTTACGAAGCTGAATAGCGGAAAAATTTCTCAAATGAGTACTGAATTTAGACGTTTTTAATTCCATTGGGGGTTAAAAAATCAATATTCACCTTTAGCAGCCGTCGACAGATCAATCGCATTCAGATGAAAACGTTCCAATGTTTCCAAGTTAAGGTAACCTGTAAAAGAATACCGAAGAAGTACTTCATAAAAAAAAAATAGCACGATAGATTGATTCTTTTGTATGCAGATGGATAAGGATGAAAAATTCAATGGAAGATTTGAAAAGAAACAGAGCGGATGCACAAACCATTATCACCAATCTTCGTTTCCTGAGAAAAAGTCTTGGACAACGCGGAGCATAGTTTCTTGAAGGAAGACAAAAACATGCAATTTGCGGTTTTCCCATCGTGAAAAACGGTGTCTCGGGAATCCATGAATCGACAAAGGACTGGAAGTAACAAAGCTTGTCGATGGTCCAGATCTTTCAACGTGGACAGACTCGAAACAGCGGAAGGAAGGAGCCACAATGTGAAACCACTACTTTTTTTGCAGTCGTCGCTCCACGTTTGACAATCGCCGTGCAGACGTTTTGCTTTCAGGGCGCACTGATTCAGCAGCATTGAAAACTAAAGGAAAGACCCCAAATAAAATCATCAACGGAGAGCAGAGCTGGGAAACGTTTTTAGAAGCGGAAGAAAATAATCAGAACAGATGTCACACTCATGGACTTCGAGACACATAAACGAATCGGAACAAAGCAGTCCGCGTCGAATAAACGTGTGGGATGATCTCGAGTTTTGAGACAGATTAACACAGATAAAACACTACTCAATCATAACACCTCCTCATTCAGAACTCGCGTTTGAAAAAAAAACTCAACACAAATCGGAATTTTGCGAGTAAATCAGTATGATGCAAAAGTTCACCAAGACTGTCCTCACCTCGGCCGATCCCAGCGACGCAGAACACTGCGATCTTCGCTCGAACTGGGTGTAGAACTCAGACAGTGCCAAGGCCGCATTCTGACAGTTCGTCAAAATTGCCTCCATGAAATTTTTGCACCATCGCACCAACTTCTGATCATGCGCCGGAACATTTAAAGAATTCTTTTCTCTGCTTTCCACGTCCAGAAATGGAAGCTTATCAGCAAGAATCCTGTCCAATAACTCATTCTTCGTCTCAAAATCTGCCGTCAAATTCGCCAATAGGGATTCCACACGGCGAGTTTCAAGTTTAGAGGCAGTCAATTCTTGTCCCTGATTGTGGAGACGCAGTTCCAATCTGATTTTGTCTTCTCTCATTTTAGTTAGCTCTTTCTGAAAGAAAACCCGAAGTGGTGTACGTGAAGTATGTACTGTATTCGAATTCTCAGACACAATCTTCTGATTGAAATATAGGTTAGTTCTCAGCCTTACACTCTGTGCATCTTCTAAAACACCGGACACGTGATTTCTGCTGCCAATCTGTGACTGAAGCTGGGCCACACAAGATCGCAATTCATTCAATTCGGCTTCATGTTCCGATTCTAATCCAGCCAACTTTATGCAGCACGGAGGAAGCGGGAAATAAAACAAAAAAAAATGATCACGAGGTTAGATGTCATAATAAATGCAAAGCGAAAGTCGAAGTGCGAACAAACCTTGGTATGTAATAATGCGTTCTCTTCTATTTTGCTAGCAAGTTCCTCATTCAAAACAAGGTTCATTTCCTTCACGCCATCGTGACTTTTATTGGTCCTGAAACCTTTCTTTTTCGTCTGAAATTTCGTGAAGTGGAAACTTAGTTCAATCAGGAATAATTCGTAAGAGTTCCCGATGAAATAAAACTTCACCTCTTTCTCAATAATTTCCTCTTGAAGTAACTCCACCCGTTTGGTGAGTTGCTGATTATGAAAAACAAGGCCATCGATTTCCAGCTGATATTTCCTTAGAGCGCGATCCTTTTCATTCAGTTCGATCTGCATATAAGAATTCGATCAATAATTCTTCAGCGGAATCTCAAGAAAATATTTTGTATAATCCATTCGAGACGTCAGGTCATCCGACAATCACAGAAACAAATATTTCAAGTTTTTACCCTCAGTTGTGAAGAGACCGCTTGCTCATCAATCACAGCTTTCTTGAGCACCGTCACCTGAGCACAGGCCTGAAAATGAGAAATGTCAGAATTTGTATACAGTAAGTTGATGTATTTCTGGCCTTATTCGCGACGCACTGTTCAGGAATCATTTCACATACCTTGGAAAATTCCGAAGCCAACCGCTGGTGTTTGGAAGCATGATCGGGGCTCACGCTCAAACTGGATGGTCCCGAAGCCATTCAAAGTGGTCTACCTTTAGATCACTCCAATAAAACGCATGATGCACTAATCCCCTCAGCTGCACCAATTATGTTTCAAGGAGTAATTCCTGATCACTGCATTCCACTCGCGCTTCTCAACCCCCGGTGACCAGTCAAGAACTTCCCGATCCCCATGCACATGCGACATCTGTAATCATCAAGATGAACCAACATATGCATTGTTGAAGGAACACACATGCATCTATTACAAACATACAGTTGTACAAGCGTACAGTACAATATAGGACTACAGGTGGATTTCCATCATACCCTGTGATGCATAAAAGAATATAATTTTTCTACTTCCAATTTACAAATTTTATCAAGCCTATATGTGGCATATAAAATGAGTCTCCATGGCTGATCGTATTTTTGATTATTGTTCTTCTCTCGCATACTGTAAGACATTTATTTTAAAAGTACAGTATGTTGAAAGCCCAGTCATTTCTGATGCTTCATCCATTATTATAATCGCATGTCATAGAATTAATCATATCAGTGTTTATAAGGGGGACATAACGTACAGGAAGAGCAGATTTTGTCTCCACTACTTTTCCCAGAGGAATTGGTATCATTCTGATTCAGGAGAACAAAACATGCATGTACATAAGAATCGTACAAAATGAATTGCATTCCTAGTCAGTCTCAACTGAATTAGGCACTTTTTCAGTAATGTTTTTAGAAATTTAATAGAGAAACTCGATCTAACCCAAAAGGTAATGCAGTAAAATGTTGTAGAAAAAAAAATGCTGTTCTGAACATGAAAAAAGCTTTGTTATACAGTAATGATAAATTTGTTATAAAGCATACAGGAATATCATTCCTATGAGATACCTGAAAGACGATTCAATTGTAAGTTATAATTTGTTACATGTGGACTCTCTCTACAACAAAATTCGAAGCACCAGAAAAAAGTTTTGTGTGTAAAGAACCCCTTCAGCATGTGGAGAGAACCCCATGGGACACAACAAAATGCGTTGAACAGTACAGAGAAAATTACGGTGGACTAAATGGTTGTGGAGTACACCTGTATAACACAATTCTACTGTACCTTACATGAATAAATGAAAACAATCATTGAATTACAAAATTGCTTTGAAATATGAAATTACTCCAGTCTAGGTGGTTATGCAGCTCAGCAGTAAGGCAAAAATTCAGATCATTCCTTCATTTCCAAATCATGCAATACTGTACTGTATACGCAAAATTATTTTTGCTCCAGCTAAAAGTAGGTAATGATTTTTTGTTGGAAGATAAATTCGTGATGCACATGAATTTCGCTGCGATAGAAAACTGAAAATTTAGCCTATAGTAAATAAAATAAGAGTTCCACAATGAAAAATCGACAAGAGTCAAGACCAATACAATTTCAAAATGCAGTAATTTTAATCGCAGTAAGATAAGCATCAAATTGCGGAGTCGGTCAGTATTCCAATTTCCAACCAACCTCAACCGATTGCCATGGAACGGAAGATAGCTTGGTTGATATTGAAAGGTTTTATTTTTGCCAAGAAATCCCAGAATTCAACAAAAAACCGTGCGTCTTAAAATTCAGGGCTCACTCTAAATATAATTTCAACAGAACACGACTTTGAGAATTCACTGGATACTGACTTAAGTTTAGAGATCAGCACAAAACCATAATGAACTCTGAAATAGACCAGCGAGAACAAAAAGCTCGGCTAAATGATCAATTCATCAGATTTATATTCCGGGTTCTTTCACCAACGCTATGCTGATAAGTGATCCTGGAGCTGTCGGCAGCACATAAGCTCCAAAAATTATCTGACGAACGAAAATTCGGAACCATAAGTAATTGACGCTCCTTATTCATTTTGAAATGAAAAATAAATTGTGATGAGAAAACCGTACGCGGACACCAGACACAAAAACGGAATTCTCGAATCAAAAAAGAAAAAGAGGATACCGCAATTTTCACGAAACTTTCACGCGACCGAAATACAAAATCGTGAAACGGCTTTCACACTTAATAATCATCGAGAAGCAACGTGTATGCCGATGAAGCGAACATCTCACGTTGGAGAAAGTTACGAAGGAGGAAACAAATCCCGTGTCTGCCATTTCCGATTGAGGAACATTCCCCAGTCTCTAACAGGAACACCCGCGGCTTCCAAGTAAAGGCATTTCGAGGCCTTGTAGATAGAATACGCGTTCACCTCAACTCTGTTCACCATAAGATCGTTGAGGGTTTGAACTTCGTGAATACGACGGCTAATTCCAGACAAGGCCTTGCCGATTTCCGATGACTTCTTCCCCACCTCTTGCGTATGTTTCAGCAGCTCTGCTACGGCCATAGCTTGAATGGACACAAGACTCTCCATTTGTAGAGACAGAGACTCAAATGCTTTCAGATCAGGCGATCGTTCAGCCCATGCCTATAAAGAAAAACCCAATGCGCCTCATTGATACTGTAGTTTGACTAGGCAGCCTAACATCAACGCACGACAGGCTATCAATAAGTTATTTTTTGGAAAAATACAATTTTTGTCAAAGGTTTCAGCATCGAAATATTTACCTCGAAAGCCAAGAGATCTTGTAACTGCGGAGGCGGATTCCCGAATTCCAAATGTGGGTTGGGCTTTGCTCCATGCGGAGAAAGCTTAACGTCAGAGTCCTTCGGCATTCGCGTAACTTGTAGAGGGTCTTCATCGAGGAGGACAGACTTTGGAGCTTTATCTGGATTGGGACCACGCATCATTGACAGTGGTAGACCAGTTCCATCATTGCGACGAATCCATTCGGAGGCGATGTTGAAATCGTAGAACTGTTGAGTTGGAAGCACGTTTGAACTTCCATCAGGCGATAAAAACATTCCCGAAGATAAGGAAAAACGAAGGAAGTAACGTTGACCATTCGCTTCACTCGATCCAATTTCAGTTTCGTTCAAAAAATCTCCCTTCCTGAGGTTTTGGCAGAAGATTCAGTCTCTTCAATGTAAAAAAGGCAATGAGCTCCCGAAACCAAGTGACACTTGATACGAAATATGAGCACGTGAAATAATTAGTTAGAGCCTCACATGTCTTTTCTCTTGCCTGTCATTAACTGGATATCGTTAAAGTATGTACGGTAATCTGAACACATGAAGTCCTAAGACGATTAGTAAGGTTTCGACCTAAAGCGACATAAACCAAACCTTCCGTTCCGTCATCTCGTATACGTACCACGTCTAAAGCAACAGACTGTTGACGATTGACCCACACGGATTTTGTTCCTTTGATTCCTGCCTTGTGGCACCGTGTAAGAAGGCCTTCGGTGCAAGCCCAATTCCACCATTTCCTTCGTGCCCCGGGCGGCATAAATAGGCTATCAGGTTCATCTGTTTTGGCATCTTCTAGCGGCTCAGAATCCCGCGACTTTTTAACCTCATTCGCATCCCCGTCCGTTTTATCATCGTCAGGTGTCGACCTTTTCAAGGGATTGCTCGTCGATTGTTTCGAACTTTCCGGAGAATTAGGGGACGAACTGTCGCACACCTCTTGCTTCAATTTGTCGGCAAGCGTCGTCAGAGTTGAAATAAGTTGTCTCGCTTCAGCAGGCATTGCGGTACGCAACTGATTTGAAACATTATTCAGGAAGGCCTCGTTTTCACTAGAGTCTGGTTTCGCTGCCTCCATTTGTCGCACGAACAACTACTGTATCTGCAAAATTTGGATACAATAAAATCCGATCCAATCCCGCACTCTTCACTTTCACATGTTCATGTTAGATTTATTATTTGTAAGCCATCACATCGGCATCAAACGTTTATTGTACAAGTGCCCGTTTCGGAGAGAAGTTTATTCACTGAAGACCAACCCACCACACGGCATTCAGGATCACATCCTTCGTTCGTGCCGAACAGGCGTTCACTGGTTCAAATTTGGATTAAAGCATGTCAATTCCGGATATGATTACGAGGTGAGAATTAAAACCGGGAAGGTTTTATGGGACAAGAAACTTGATGGATCCACTCAACCCTCTCTTTCGAACATGGACCTAAGATCCACAGAACCTATACATAATCCATTTCCATAATTCACTTCATAATAGGGGACCACTGTGCCCCAGTCAGGCCCACGCGGTGAGGCCCCATCTCGCCAGAGCAGAACACTTGGTTGACAAACCTCTTCGCCACTGTGTTCCCATTCCCTCACATTCTGCACCCAACACTCTCTCTCCTGTAGTTGCGCATGAGTGACTTCAAGAATCAGGAATAAATCCCTTATGCAGGAAGTGGTGTAGCATGTGACTCCATATGAGAAAAAATGATTTCTCCATATATTGTACTGTATTTGTAAAATGATATGATGGGATGTTCCATGGGTCTTTTAGATCTCAGGCATATTTTTGTTAATGTGGCTTGACAATAAGTGCATTTGACAAGTTGTATTCAATTGTGGGTTTAACAAGTGCCTCTTCTGAGGCCTGATTGACATCAGTTTCATTGAACTTGGGCATTTTATTACTTCAAACCAGGAATTAGCTTCAAAAGGTTCCAACAATTTGGTTTCATGGGTTTAGAACAACCAAGATTGTTTAGCAATAACAGTACAGTCAACCCCCGTCTAATGGACTTGATTTGTGCAAGGGGCGAGTCTGTTAGACAAAAAGTCCTTTACACGAATTCAATTACATAAAAAAATAAAAATTTCAATTTTCAACACTAATTTCAAACCAAAAGAAGTCTGTTTGGCGGATTTTGTCTGTTGGGCGGGAGGAAAAACTGCTTGCAAAGCTGGTCTGTTCGGCGAAAATCTTGTACACGGGAGGTCTGTTAGGCGGGGGGCCACTGTATTGTATAGGTCTTGATGACAATTTTTTATTGAGCAAACAAGATAATTTCTTGGACACTGCCTGCATTATTCAGATACAACAATATAAGTTTAATCAGGGAAAGGCTTCAACAAAAATACAATAATTGACCAGTTCAGGAAGACAGGAGTTTTTGACACAAGGATCAAATTCTGCTGCAAAAACTTTTGTTGCAGTACTGTATATTTATGTCAATGCATGAAATATACATTCATAATTTTTGTGTCATGAAGAATGTATACATTCAGGGTTTTTATAAAGAATTTTTCAAGCTTTCCATGGTGGTGAGTTCTTATTACATACATTCTACCAGTTTGACATAAGACTCCCCTTCCTGTACTAGAGATCATACTCTAAAAGAGTTTGCTTTCTACAAGAACAGGACACTTTCTGGATCATTATGAGACTACTTCTTAACGAAAAAGATACCAGCAGCAGTTTTAAAAGACAAGATATTTGTTTTCATTGGAATGAGATTTTGACAAGAAGCCAATTCAAGCTATGGTAGAATTTTTGACACATGCAATGCCATTTTCATAAGCATAGTCATCTACTATATATGTGGTGCCTTGCCTAGCAAATGAACTGGCAAATAAACAACCTGCCTAACTAACACCAGAGAAATAAATAAATGACTTTCCTAGCAAACACTGGCCTGCCTTGAAAATTTTTGCTGACCTGCCCTTAACCCTTGGGCGACAAAGTCGGACTATTTTTGCAAAATTTCATTACACCTCAGGGCAGAAAATAAAAAAAGGGCAACAGGGATTTGAGGTTGAAGTTGGGGAAAAATCCGATGTTTTTTTTTCTTTTTGCACAGAAAAATTTTGTGGGAAAATGAAAAAATCCTATGCTAAGCAATGGGCTTTTCCTGGATTAATCTGGACTTTGCCTCAGCCCACCTGGAAGGTCTTTTCTGACCTTCAGAAAACTGAAAACCCCACAGCATACAAAAATAATCTGATTTTGGCCAGCAATGGGAAAGAACCCTCCGCCATCCAAGGGTTAAAAAAATATATATATATAAAAAATGTGGTTGTATCTTCCCCTCAGCAAAAATAGTTGTTTCTCAAGCATTTTTGTTGAGGAAAAGTGAGAGGAATGGAAGGCAATTGTAATTGGTGATATTCAAGGCCTAAAATTGCTTTCTAAATGAGTTGACAGGATGCAGAACTTGGAGGCAAAGCTTCATTTGCCTAATAGATCCTGCACTTCCTTTCAAAACTTAGTAAAAGTTCATTTTTATGGCTTTCATATGACATTGTAAAATTTTTACATCTTCCATATTTCCTGTGATGATAGAATAAAAGGACTCCAAAATCCAATGTATGGAGGTTTGAGGGGAAAGTCTGAGACTCAAGGAGGTTTTACTACATGTTGTTTCTGATGTAATTCAGACATATACAGACTTGAAAATATTTTGACTTCAGGAAGTTCCAAGTGCTGGTTATTCCTATATAGTTCCATTTCAGCTTGCAAGAGGTCTAACCAGCAGTGCTTGTACCTCATCCAAAAGTGACATCTATCCTAAGTCATAACAAAGGATTGACTCCTACTTTGCTCATAGATGTTTCATATGCATGAAGTACAAGTAGTACACAGTTTCTATATGTCATTCAGAATGGAGAGCATCTAGCTGATTTAAATAGGAAGATCTTTAAAAGAAACTTCAGGTGTTTTAAAGTATTTTTCCTTGGGTTTCTTAAAATTCAGGAAATTTTGATCATTTTAGCAGTAGATCTCATTTATACAGGAATCAATTAGTGGATTTCACATTTGGCCTCAAGGGAAAACATTACTTGCCCTACAAATAATGTTCCACCAAGCAAATGCAGTCATGGAACTGCATGCTTGTGCTTGCTAGGCCAGTCACCAATGTATAGATTTTTTGATTGTGCAATACTAGCAAATAATCCAGGTGTATGCAAGTATTATAAGCAGGCATGAGAGTACACCTGTTTTCAAACAATAACATATGCAGTTTGCCTGTTACAAATTTTTATTTGTGTCAGGTTTCCTCAGATTTATTCTTAAATTATAAATGCTCCAGTTGGCTGATTTTTTTTTTTCAATTCACAGGGGCCTATTATTCGCTGGGTGAACCCATAATGCTGCAGCATCATTACCACCTGCTTTAATCTGGCCCAGCCTCAAGGTACTTCTATGATGTGGATGTACTTGTTAAAATCAAATTGTCAAACAATCCTCATAACCAGTCAAGTTGAGCTCCATCTGTATCAACATTTCAAACCACAGTTCAGGAAGGTTTGCACTTAAAAAATCTGATCAGTGCAGAAGCTAGAGGTTGAAACTTTGTAACACTTGAATGACAAAAAAGTGGACTCCTTTCTACTGTGAAGAAGTTGTCCTGTGACACCCTTCATTCCAGTGTAAAAATCCTTACAAGACCTGGTGTCACAATGGTCCTGTGACACCACCCGGCGCACTGTAAACTCAAGTCCCTCACTAGCGTGTGTAAAGGAGAGAGTGATGACTGATGAGGATAGGGAGTGAGGGGATGGTGGGTGCAGTGGCCTAGCGTTTGGCTGACCAAGAGTTCTGCTCCGGCGAGAAACTACCCTAGTTCCAGCCATACAGTAGTACGATCAATGGTGTTTAATGGAAGAACCGCTAGGTGTTGCAGCTTCAGATTTGGAAGGGACTGGGAACTTCGAATTAATGCGTTGGTGTTGTTCTGGATAACAGCAACAATCTAGTAGCAATTAAGCAATACCATAATGAACACAAGTAAGTAATTTTTTTTAAACAGGGAATTCAATTTTTTTACTCGTGAGAACAGTGTGGCCTTTATTTGACCAATATTATTTATATAATCCTGTAGTATTTTTGACCATCTCCTATAAACGCTGATAAACGCCACATTCTTCCCGTTATTTCATCAATTAACTTTTGTCGATTGAACAAAAGGGACTGCTGCAATAGTTTTTAAAATATTCATAATAACAAGACAAAAGAGAAAAAACTGCTGGAAGTATGATAAGGTATAAAGCAAACATGTAATACATCCGCATTAATTTGAGCTATATATGAGTAAGAATTTATTTATACCCTCAAACTTGATCAGCCCTTATCTGAACATAGTTGTTGATTTCTTGATGTTACTACAATGAGACATGAGGAAGAATACATGCCCCAGTTCACAGTCCTCCCCAGTTACCCATTTTCGGGTTACGGACCACCGGCTCTGCTTTTGGCAGAGCGCTCTGGCTTACCAACTGTAACTGGTTTACAGACTTTGGTATGTTTTTGTTACTTTAAAAATTTGTCAAAAATTCAATTTACAACCAATTTTCAAGTTTTTTACAGTGTTTCATGTGCAAAGATATTTTCTAAATTTAATTTTTATAAACATACAAAAAGCTGAACATTTGACAGAATTATAACCAAAAATGTAAAACCATTTTTGAAAATTGTTAAACATTCTCCAAAAAATGATTTTATTTTTTAATTTTAGCTGTTTCAATTTGCAACATTTATCAATGAAAAAAGAGTAAACTTGTGAAACATCACTGTGCATGACACCCTGTAAAAAGTTTTCACATTTCATAAAAAAAACACAAATTAGAATGAGCTAAACTGAAAAGTTTGAATTCTTGTTTCCATTTTTCTTCCTAAGTTTTCATCTTTTAAAATTTGCCAAAAAGGTAATTATGCACTGAAATGCAAATTTTTAACAGCATTAGAAGCACCATGAAGTTCTCTACTCTTCCCATTTTTAAAACCTTTTAAATACTGTAATTCAAATTGACAGAAGTACAAATGAGAATGTAAATCCTTTTCAAAATGAATTCTTCCAAAATTCAAGTTTTTTCATCTGAAAATGTATGTAAAATTTCCTTCTTTGCCAAACTTTGAATTTTGTAAGGGATTGGAGGCACAGATACTTTTTATGAATTTTCATATTTTTTGTTGAAAAATCTAGCAAATAAAAAAAATTTATAAGCAAAAAACTGCAAATTTTAAATTTTTGTTATTTTTTCTCTAATAACTGTGCTTCTTTTAACAATGTGCTATTTTAACTGTGCTACTTTTGATAACTGTGCAATTTATGCACTGTCAATACAAGGAACAATATACGAAGAATACTGATTACAGTGGCCCCCCGCCTAAAGGACTGCTTGCCTAACAGATTTTCGCCTAACAGACCGCCTCTGCGGGTCAGTTTCCAACCCACCTAAGGGACTGAATCTGCCTAACAGACTTCAGTCTTTTCCAGTGTGTGTGGTGATTACCTCACACCCCCTTTCTTCCCTGCATATTTTGAGTGATCCATTCAAGTGAGAACATGCAAGATAAGGTTGAAAACAGTTTTGATATGAAGTAAAATGTGCAAATCTTTGGGTTGCCAAACAACTGTCCAGCATTCTGCAAACTCCTGCACAACATGGAATGAAAAAAGGTTTTACTGAGCTTGGTCTTTCATTTCAAATATGATGCAAAACTAAAGCCTTAGCACAATAATCAGTCAGTTACACAATATGGGCCATTTGGTGTACTAAACCTTTTTGAAGTTCATGACAACAGTGATTCTCAGTGAAAAGTGTGTTGCTTTATTTTTTTTACTTTTATAAGAATTATACTGAGATGTGACTTCTGGGGTTTCTTCTTTCCCCTTTTGAAAGTGTATAAAGCTCAGGTTTGATTTAGTTCAAGAATGACTGTGTTTTCAAGTTTTTTCCTACTTTTCCTGTTACATTTTTTAACTAAAACCACATTAACAATTTTTAACATGTAAACCTAAGGGAAAGTTCAACTTGCCTAACAGACTTTTCACCTAAAGGACTAATCTGTTGCACCGATTAAGTCTGTTAGGCGGGGGGTCACTATACTCTCATTTACAAAAAAAAAATCACAATTTCTTGCTTAATTCTATGATTAGCTATAATTTTTTTGAACATGAAACATTTTCAAACTTTTCTGCATGCACATCTGACCCTGTAACATATTCAAAAATGGAAAAATTTCCTGCATTATCGAATTTTGAATTTTCAAAGGGATTTGAGTTGGAGAATTTTTTGAATTTTCATGCTTTGTGTTGACAAGTATATCAAATTGAAGAATTTACAGTCAAAAATTGGAAATTTTTTGATTTTGCAATTGATTGAATAATAACTGCTTCATTATTTAATGTATTGAGGGTGCAAAAAGTGCAGGAGTTGTGCAGTTTCAGAATGTCAGTTTTTTCATTTTTCACCCCAGAAAAGGAATTTCCATCTTTTTTTTTTACAAAAGAGGGATGTTTAAATTTCCTCTTTTTTCTTTCTTTGGAAAACAGGGGAAATTCTCCTCATTTTTTTTTTTCAAAAAGAGGGTTTGTGTCCCCTTTTTAAAGAAGCTTTGTTATGAAATCCTAAGAAGCTTAGGATTTGTTAATTTTCTTAAAGAAACTAGGGAAATTAAAACAATTTGACTTTCTGCATTCCTCAAACACCTGCATTTAATGCTTTGTCAATACATGAAAAAATGAAGCACAGTTAATATACAATCAATAAAAAATTATTATTATTTTTTGCCTAAACTTTTTTCAATTTGATAGATTTAGAAAAAACAAGAAAATTAAAAAAAAAATTCTGTGCCTCCAATCCTTTTCAAATTCAAAGTTTGGTGAAGAAGGAAATTTTGCATAGATTTTCAGATAAAAAAAACTTGAATTTTGGAAGAATTCATTTTGAAAAGGATTCACATTCTCATTTTTACCTCTGTCAATTTGAATTATTTAAACCTCTAAAAAATGGGAAGAGTAGAGAACTTCATGGTGCTTTCAATGCAGTTAAAAATTTGCATTTCAGTGCATAATTACTTTTTTGGGAATTTTAAAATATGAAAAATGTGGGGAAGAAAAATGGAAACAAGAATTCAAACTTTTCAGTTTAGCTCATTCTAATTTGTTTTTTTTATGAAAGGTAAAAATTATTTACATGGTGTCATGCACAGTGATGTTTTACAAGTTTACTCTTTTTTCATTGACATATGTTGCAAATTGAAACAGCTAAAATTCCAAAAATAAAATCATTTTTTGGAGAATTTTTAACAATTTTCAAAAATTGTTTTAAATTTTTGGTTATAATTCTGTAAAATGTTCAGCTTTTTGTATGTTTATAAAAATTAAATTTTGAAAACATCTTTGCACATAAAACACTAATGAATTTGAAAATTGAATTCTTAATGAATTTCCAAAGTTTGAAAAATGGGAAATGAATTTTCGAAAATTTGAAAATCCAGAACAAATTGAAATTTTTAACATTGCCGTCATCTATGGCAATTAATGTTTCAGGTTGGACGTGCAGGTTTACGGATGAGTGTGTTGAACAAATCAAGTCCGTAAACAAGGACAGGACTGTATTCCTTTTATTTCATAAACACGCATTATTGATGCCTTTCAATAAAGCTTTCCCAACAGAGTGTCAGAATGAGAGGAACCTATGCTCAGAGGTGACCAGACTTATTTAATTTGTTTAGCAGAAGAATAATTTCCGATTTTGAGTTAGAACGGATGCTCAGTCCATTAAGAACTTGATCAGGATGTCAACTTGTTGGTGCTGGGAATAGTGAAAATTTTCTGGAATGTGACTTATTAATTCGTCACAGTATCTCTGTGCAGCAGTCATGGATAAATAATACATGAATATCTGCAGTTGTTGACGATCCTTTCCCATTCTTCACACCAGCAGAGCTGCACCAAAGCTCTTGTACTGTATTACAACATATGTAAGGTTTTACTTCTGGAAATGAATTTCATCAAGCCTTACACCTTGAATTTATTGTTTGATTGATAGCAGAGTTTTCAGGAGATAAGAATTTAATTAGTCATATTAAACATGGCAATTGGCCGGGTGCAAACCAACCCGGGATTTCTCCCCACTAGTGCTGACCTTTCTTTTCTTGTAAAAAACAGTACAAGGAATAATACACACAGGAAAAATATTGCAACAAAGAGGTTTCACACACACACACACACAATTCTCAGTTTTTGAACACAGGGATTCTTTGGTACAACAATTCCAGATGTGGAGAAAAATAAAGTTCTCAGCAATTCTCTTCTTAAATATTTGGTACACTGATTTTTTGGTATGAGGGGTCCAGAGATGGAGAAAAGTAAAATTCACAGGATGAATTTTGTACACAGGTTTTCTTGAAATCACAAGATTCTTTTGAATGCATTGCAGTTGCAAAAATAAAAGGTGAGGTGCTGGATTGCACTCACAATTAGTTTCAATCAAAGAGATGTTTTTAAGGAGGAGAAAGGTGTTCCAGAGTTGGAATTCTCCTTTACAACACACTCAGCACAAAATATATATCAAATTTTGTAGAGTCCGCAAAGGTCCCAAATTTTGTAAAGTCTGCAACATACGCCAAATTTCGTAAAGTCCACCAAAAGGTTTTTCTGCAGGTTTGCAAAAGTTTGACTGACTGACTTGCGCAAAATTCAGGGGGTTTTATGTGATTTTGCACCAGTTTTGGCGGGCAATTTTTGGTTGGCAAGTTCAAAACACAAGGTGGTGACGGTTGCTGTCAAGGTTTTTTGAACAGCTTAATTTTGCTGCTTTGACTAGATATTTTAGCGCATGTTTTTCCCGAAAACTGGGTGTTTCAGTTCTCGTGTATTGCCAAAATTTTTGGCAGTAAAATAATATCCTAGCAGATTGGTTTTCTGAGTCCTTTTCAAGGAAGGTTTTGACAGCTCAACATCACTTTACTCTGGAAGACAAATTGTTTTTTTGGGAAACACAAAACAATTTTTGCGCGTTGCCAACAGCTGGCCATTTTTTTGCGCTTCTCAAGGGGTCAAATGACCCCCAGGTTCAGAGAAAAATGGATACTCTCCTGCTAATAAAGGAGGGTGCCATCTTTGGCAATAGTTTTTATCCCAATTTTGGGGGTAATTTTCTTTTCTTTGGCAAGTTTTGCCAATTTGTCTTCATTTTGCAGCCACCCCAGTTTTGGGGATTTTCTTTCTTATCTCTCGTTCGTTTTGGCACATCTCGGGATGCGCCAATTAAATTACATTTTTGGCTTCTTCTTGGCACCTCTTTTACTTTTGTATATCCCATTTCTGGGGGTTTTTTGACCTTCTTTGTCTCATCAGTTTTTTCCGCCCATTCAAAGATGCGTGGATTGAATTATACAAGTCGGCTTTTGTTTCTTTTTGACTTCAGTTCTCAAAAGGAGCGGTCAGAAAAATTTCGTACAACATACATGAAGCTTTTATTCAAAAGAAGCCCAATTCCAGTAAAATGTATCTTGTGTCTCACAATTTTAATCATCCTATATGAGAAAAGGAGAGCTATTTATTGCTCTGGCAACTGGATGCAGACCCATCCAGAGTTACACCAATATTCAACACAAGAGAAACTCAGTATTTTTGCAGCAATGGTGAACAAAGGAATTAATGTTTTTTTATTTGAAAAATGTCCAATGCTTTGTTTTTCTGACAGACAGAAAATGTTATGGTTGAGGTACAATCCTTTGTCCACAAGTGTCAATTTCCTGTTGACAATAACTGGTACCATGACAAGGTTCCCAAGAAATCCTCCACCAGCAAGGAATACTGGGAAGAACAAAAAGAACTGAGNTGTCCAATGCTTTGTTTTTCTGACAGACAGAAAATGTTATGGTTGAGGTACAATCCTTTGTCCACAAGTGTCAATTTCCTGTTGACAATAACTGGTACCATGACAAGGTTCCCAAGAAATCCTCCACCAGCAAGGAATACTGGGAAGAACAAAAAGAACTGAGTCACTTAGTCATCACAGCCTCAGGAGGGTACCATATTGTAATTGTGGTTGCCAGATTCAGAGAAAAGGCTGGTTACTTCTGGCTCCCAGGATATTCCGTGGCCCAAAGTTATTCAGACGCAGGGTTGTCCTTGGATCCCATGTTCATACCAACAAATCTCCAGCACTTGGCAAATGACTCCATTCTTGCTTACTACAAGTGAGTTGTACTACTTGTACATCAATGTTCTAATGAATACCCTCCTTTCTGGTTTAAAAAACAATTTTCAAGCAGGAATGGAACCTTGTATTATACATTCCATCATCTTTTTTGTGTTCTGAGACAATTGTCTCAGAACACAGAAATTTTTTAGCACTTTTTAGCATTAAAAATTTCTGTGTTCTGAGACAACTGTCTCAGAAGTCAGAGCACAGAAATGTTTTAATCAAAACAAATTTTTGTGTTCTGAGGATGGTCTCAGAACATTTTCCTGTCATTTTTCACTGTGACAACAGTCATTTGACTGTACGTCACATGTGACAATGATCAAAGAAAAAATACCAAACTGTTTTTGTTACCAAAAATTTTTTTTATCTTTTTTTCATTTTTTCAGAACAAATTAAATGTTTTCCTGTAAAAGTCTATGGGAAATTGTGTTTCACAGTACGAACGTATCTCACTACAAACATAGCTCTGGAACAAAATACATTTGTAGTGCGAGGTACCACTGTAGTGTGATGGTCATTGGTCAATACATTGATGTTCATGTAATTCAAAAGCACCAGGTGTGTCCCATCTACTGTTTTTATATTATGTAATTGAAAAGAATCATGAATAAGTTGGTCCACCTCAGCATAAACAGGTGAACCTTGATAACTCAACCCTCCCTAAGTTGAATTTTTTTCAGGTCCCCATCTGAATCCCCTTAAAATAAATAAATTAAAAATCTCCCTAAGTCAAAGGCTGATCCTCTCAACCTCCATAAGTAAAATTTTATGTGGCCTGTTGCCACTATTTTCTTGACCTAAGAAGTGAGAAAGCAATTCAAATAGAAATTTATTTGTTTATGTATTATATTTATTTATGTGTTATAAACTTAGCAGAGTACACTGAATACAGGAGATGTCAAAAAGTACTGTATAATGCTTGCCTAAAAGTGTTCCACAATCAACCATGAATGGGATCCCAAGAGAATCCATGACCTCTTTCACTGCCCTGATCACATTATAGTTGCCCTCATTTGTTTGTATTTGTGAAATATTCAAGGTTTTGGGAAATGCCTTCTCCACTAGTTCTTTCATGTCTGTGTTACAAGGCACAAACTGGCTCCTGCTGACCATTCCATTTGACTCCACACTCCCAGGATGATGAAATGTATGATACAAGGTTCCATTATTCCTGCTTGAAAATTGTTTTTTAAACCAAGAAGGAGGGTATTTATTAGAACATTGATGATGTACAAGTAGTACAACTCACTTGTATAGTGGAGGATTTCTTGGGAACCTTGTCATGGTACCAGTTATTGTCAACAGGAAATTGACACTTGTGGACAAAGGATTGTACCTCAACCATAACATTTTCTGTCTGTCAGAAAAACAAAGCATTGGACACTTTTCAAATAAAAAAAAACAGTAGTTCCTTTATTCACCATTGCTGCAAAAATACTGAGTTTCTCTTGTGTTGAATATTGATGTAACTCTGGATGGGTCTGCATCCAGTTGCCAGAGCAATAAATAGCTCTCCTTTTCTCATAGAGGATGATTAAAACTGTGAGACACAAGATACATTTTACTGGAATTGGGCTTCTTTTGAATAAAAGCTTCATGTATGTTGTGATACAAGAGCTTTGGTGCAGCTCTGGTGTGAAGAATGGGAAAGGATCGTCAACAACTGCAGATATTCGTGTATTATTTATCCATGACTGCTGCACAGAGATACTGTGACGAATTAATAAGTCACATTCCAGAAAATTTTCACAATTCCCAGCACCAACAAGTTGACATCCTGATCAAGTTCTTAATGGACTGAGCATCCGTTCTAACTCAAAATCGGAAATTATTCTTCTGCTAAGCAAATTAAATAAGTCTGGTCATGTCTGAGCACAGGTCCCTCTCATTCTGACACTCTGTTGGGAAAGCTATATTGAAAGGCATCAATAATGCTTGTTTATGAAATAAAAGGAATACAAACCTGTCCTTGTTTACGGACTTGATTTGTTCAACAAACTCATCCATAAACCGCAGGTACGTCCATAACAAAAAAATGCATTGCCGTAGACAGCATTGTTAAAAATTTCAATTTGTTCTGGATTTTCCCATTTTTTCAACTTTGGAAATCCATTAAGAATTCAATTTTCAACCAATTTTCAAATTTATTACAGTGTTGCATGTGCAAATGTGTTTCTAAATTTAATTTTTATAAACATACAAAAAGCTGAACATTTGACAGAATTATAAACAAAAATGTAAAACCATTTTTGAAAATTGTTAAAAATTCTCCAAAAAATGATTTTATTTTTTGAATTTTAGCTGTTTCAATTTGCAACATTTATCAATGAAAAATAGGTAAACTTGTAAAACATCACTGTGCATGACACCATGTAAATAATTTTTACGTTTCATAAAAAAAAACAAATTAGAATGAGCTAAACTGAAAAGTTTGAATTCTTGTTTCCATTTTTCTTCCCCACATTTTTCATATTTTAAAATTCCCAAAAAGGTAATTATGCACTGAAATGCAAATTTTTAACTGCATTGAAAGCACCATGAAGTCCTCTACTCTTCCCATTTTTTTAAGTTTTAAATAATTCAAATTGACAGAGGAAAAAATGAGAATGTGAATCCTTTTCAAAATGAATTCTTCCAAAATTCAAGTTTTTTTTATCTGAAAATCTATGCAAAATTTCCTTCTTCACCAAACTTTGAATTTTGAAAAGGATTGGAGGCACAGACATTTTTTTGAATTTTCTTGGTTTTTTAAAATCTATCAAATTGAAAAAATTTTAGGCAAAACAAAAAAAAATTATTATTTTTGATTGTATATCAACTGTGCTTCATTTTTTCATGTATTGACAAAGCATAAAATGCAGGTGTTTGAGTAATACAGAATGTCAAAGTTTTTAAATCTTCCTATAGTTTCTTTAAGAAAATTAACAAATCCCAGCTTCTTAAAGAAGGGGAAACAATTCAAACAAACCCTCTTTTTGAAAAAAGGAGGATTATTTCCCCTGTTTCCCAAAGAAAGAAAAAAGAGGAAATTTAAAAAACCCTCTTTTGTAAAAAAAAAAGGTGGAAATTCCTTTTCTGGGGTGAAAAATAAAAAAAACTGACATTCTGAACCTGCACAACTCCTTCACTTTATGCACTCTCAATACATTAAACAATGTAGCAGTTATTAGTCATTCAATTGTAAAATCAAGAAATTTCCAATTTTTTGATTGTAAATTCTTAAACTTGATAGATTTCTCAACACAAAACATGAAAATTCAAAAACATTTCGGCAACTCCAATCCCTTTGAAAATTCAAAATTTGGTAGTGAAGGAAATTTTAAATTTTTAAAATTTGTTATGGGGTCAGATGTGCAGAGAAGTTTGAAAATGTTTCATGCTCAAAAAAATTTGAGCTAATCATAGAATTAAGCAAGAAACTATAATTTTTTATATCTTGTAAATGAGAGTAATCAGTATTCTTCATATATTTTTTCTTGTATGACAGTGCATAAAGTGATGCACAGTTATCAAAAGTAGCACAGTTAAAATGGCACATTGTTAAAAGAAGCACAGTTATTAGAGAGCAAATAACAAAGTTTTAAAAGTTGTAGGTATTGCTTATAAATTATTTAATTTGCTAGATTTCTAAAAAAAACATGAAAATTCAGAAAAAATATCTGTGCCTCCAATCCCTCACAAAATTCAAAGTTTAGCGAAGAAGGAAATTTTGCATACATTTTCAGATAAAAAAACTTGAATTTTGGAAGAATTCATTTTGAAAAGGATTTACATTCTCATTTTTACCTCCGTCAATTTGAATTATTTAAAATGTGCTATTTTAACTGTGCTACTTTTAAACTTTTTTTAAAATGGGAAGAGTAGAGAACATCATGGTGCTTCTAATGCAGTTAAAAATTTGCATTTCAGTGCATAATTACCTTTTTGGCAAATTTTAAAAGATGAAAAATTAGGGAGAAAAATGGAAACAAGAATTCAAACTTTTAAGTTTAGCTCATTCTAATTTGTTTTTTTTTAAAGAAATGTGAAAACCTTTTACAGGGTGTCATGCACAGTGATGTTTTACAAGTTTACTCTTTTTTCATTGACAAATGTTCCAAATTGAAACAGCTAAAATTAAAAAATTAAATCATTTTTTTGAGAATTTTTAACAATTTCCAAAAATGGTTTTACATTTTTGGTTATAATTCTGTCAAATGTTCAGCTTTTTGTATGTTTATAAAATTAAATTGAGAAACATCTTTGCACATGAAACACTGTAAAAAATTTGAAAATTGGTTGTAAATTGAATTTTTGACGAATTTTTAAAGTAACAAAAACGTACCAAAGTCTGTAAACCAGTTACAGTCGGTAAGCCAGAGCGCTCTGCCAAAAACAGAGCCGGTGGTGGGTAACCCGAAAATGGGTAACTGGGGAGGACTGTAAACTGGGGCATGTATTCTTCCTCATGTCTCATTGTAGCAACATCAAGAAATCAACAACTATGTTCAGATAAGGGCTGATCAAGTTTGAGGGTATAAATAAATTCTTACTCACTCCATATAGCTCAAATAGGGCTACTATAATGTGATCAGAGCAATGAAAGAGGTCATGGATTCTCTTGGGATCCCATTCATGGTTGATGGTGGAACACTTTTAGGCAAGTACTGTATTATAGTTTTTGACAGCTTGATATTTGCACAGTAGAACATATTAGCTGTTATTGCGCTCCCTTATTTAACGTTTTTGAATTGGCAAGAACCTTTGTACGGGTCTTTCAAAGTATAATGGAAATTAATTTTAAAATACGGTTTAGCCTCAGTGTATATGAGGCAGACTGACTGTATTCTTGAATTTTTTTACTGTATAGTACTAATGCTGCCAAACCCGATTTAGTGCCACCATTGGTTCCAGGATATTGTGTGCTGACAATATGTAAGCAAAGGTTGCACTAAATTGAGCCTACAGTAATTTAAAAATTCAGAAAGCTTTGAAGAACTGAACCACATGGAAGAAAAATTTTTCATTGCATTGCTGAATTGCTGTGCACCTGATTATAATTTCCAGGGAACTATATACTCCACAAAAACTTATTTAAATGTTGCTCCTGGAGCTGTTTTGATGACATACATTCTACCACAAAAATAGCCTTGCTTTTTTTCCCACCAGCTTTCAGGTGTCTTTCAACAGAGACCCTACCTTTGATCAGGACCTTCCAAAAATATATTGCTTATATAATGCATACACTCTTATACTCAGGAATCATCAGTGAATCACCTATTTTTATAGGAAGCCAGCTCCCATTTTATTCATAATTTCCTGAAGGATGGGAGGTGCTCAATCGAAAAACAGAAATATTTTTGACAATCTCAATTCAGAAATTGATTGTTCAACATTTTCTTGGGTTTTTATGCAAGCATGGACATACAGAGCTACAGCATGCAAATTAATAAACCAGTGATATTCAAAGAAAAAGTATTAATTTATTTGATATCAGGCCCAATTTTCTTCCAGGATAAGGACTTCTCTGTGGCAGAAAGTGAGTTGACAATAAATTGGTGTTTCTTTTATGACCACAATCAAGTTAGAATTTGATCAGGGAAATCTGGGGTACTATATGCAAGGGTGGCACTATAAATTGGGGGGCACTAAATCAAGGGTTGACTGTATACATACATGGTATAGAAAGACAACAATTGGAGCTTTTTAATTACAGTATACAGCATATGATATTGGCAAAATTTAAGTATTGAATCTTAATTCAATGTTTTAAAGCTATTTTTCCATGAAAACCCAAGTGGGGAAATTGGTGCACACTGGGGATATGTTTGTAATTCTACACAGTGACCCTGCTGTGCACCTGAAGTCTATCAAAGTTCTTCTGTTGCACATGCATATCCCTAATGTGCACCAATTGTGTGTTCACACCAGGATTAGTCATGGTCACATTTGTAAACAAATAAGTTACACCAAGGTTACAGTTGGTGAATTTGTGTGATGCTCCTGTTCTGTCACATTTGTGCACCAAGTGTAGCCCTGAAATGGTGGCAAAATTTCCTCTACAGGAGTGCACACTTGTAACCCCAGAATATCCCATATGCACCAGATGTGACCCTGGTGTGCACCTCTGTGGGGTCACAGAAAACCCCACTTGGGAAGTTTTAGGCTGTACATCATGTAGGGTGGCAAATTATTTTGTAAGTTCTGTATAAGCAAAAAAGTTGCCACTATTGATAACTAAAATATCATGGGAGATCTTCCGGACAAGATCAAGCTATGATAGCTGGATGGAATTATGTTTTTTGTATCCATGGTTTTACAGGCAGTGAGAACCTGCTGTGAGGTACACAAAAGATCTGGATGTGGCCATCCTGTCTGAGCACTACAGTACCAATCTGGTACCAGCTTTGCTGAAGCATGGCTTCCTTATTACAACCAGGAGAGGATTCATAAATGAAAGCCTGATGTTCAACATGGAGTTTGGGAGGTGTTATATTGATCTGTTCCTGCTGTATCATCCCACTGACAAAGGGATCTCTTCTTACCTGGTTTCAGTGAATGCTATATACAGGTGACTGTATGAGACTCAAGTGTGCCCTATAATAATGGAAAGCTCTAATTTGGTGTATGGCAAGTTGGTAACCAATGGGTATTGTGATAATAGCTTGAAACCCTTCCATTGCCCTGCAGGTATGACTACAGTCTTCCATTCTGTTTGTGTTGGGCAGAGTTCCTGAACCTATTGGTGAGGGTACCTTGTGAGGTAGAAAGGTACTTGACTGATGCTTATGAAGAATGGCAAATACCCCAAACCAAATGGGCATCTACTTATAAAACTACCATTCAAGGGAAATATCCAATTGATTCCCATCCTGTGCAGGCAAGAAAAGACTATCAAAACTGACCTGTAACAATTATAAACTATTCGTTCATTTTCAGGTACTCAATTGGTCATCTGGAAACTTGAAAACTGTGCTGGAGATGTGTTGGTATGAACATGGTATCCAAGGACAACCCTGTGTCTGACTAACTTTTAGCCATGAAATATCCTGGGAGCCAGAAGTAAACAGCCTTCTCTCTGAACCTGGCAACCACAATTACAATATGGTACCCCCCTGAGGCTGTGATGACTAAGTGACTCAGTTCTTTTTGTTCTTCCCAGTATTCGTTGCTGGTGGAGGAGTTCTTGGGAACCTTGTCATGGTAACACTTGTCAACAGGAAATTGACACTTGTGGACAAAGGATTGTACCTCAATCATACCATCTTCTGTCTGTCAGAAAAAAAAGCATTGGAAATTTTTCAAATAAAAAATAATAATTCATTTATTCACCATTGCAGCAAAAATACTGAGTTTTGCTTGTCTTGAATAATGGTGTAACTCTGGATGGGTCTGCATCCAGTTGCCAGAGCAATAAATAGCTCTCTTTATATCATAAAGGATTAAAATAAGTGTGAGACACAAGGGAAAAGTAACTCGAATGGAACTTCTATCAAAGAAACGCCTCATTTCTGATGCTGTAATGCAGTGTATTTGCACCCAGCTCTGTGATAAATAAAAAAGGTCAACACTTGGAATAATTGATACTTGTCTTTCCATCTCTGCACAATGTTGTCACCAAAATATAGAATGAGTGTCCTGTGATAGGTTTACAATGATGCTTCCATATTGTCTGCATCTTACGTCCCAAAATGTAACAACACTTTCTTGCCTAGCAATGCAGTTCCAAAACTGACAAGGTCATGACTCGTACTTTTACAGTGTCTGGTTTGCGGTCATTCCCTGTCCTCCTTTTGGTTGCCCCCATTGAATTGCATCATGCATGTCTGGTTCATCTCAAAAAAACTTAAGGCACCGCAAAGTGTATATTTGGTATTCATTGTCAGTCTGGCGTTGGTGGAAGCTATATATAGAAATATACGTATCACATCTTTATAACAAGAAGTCTATGAAAACCGGGTTACAGGAACAAAGAATATTCTCGTCAGAAGTTTATCCTTGGGAATAAAATTGTTTTACATTAATTGCTTCCAGAAGAAGACGTTCTTCCTGGTCAGCAAAAGTGTCTTTTATTGCTTTTTCCAAAAATAAGGATAACAATAGACAGGTACATTTTGGGGAGTGAGAACCCTTCCCAAAATTTTAAAATTTTCTGCCAAAAAGTTAATTTCCTTGTTAAAAGCAGGGAGATGTAAGTAGGGTATCTTTCTTTATCCTAAAAACCGGAAATTTTTCTTCTGCTGAGCAAATAAAGTGAAATCTTTTCTGTTATCTGCGCATATATAGGTTCCTTTTCCTGGGAAAATATCAAAGACATGTAGGTTTGAGGAAAAATATAAACAGTTGAGGTTGATTAAATATAAATCCAAGAGCAATTCAGTGGTGAAGATGATGCAGTTGGTGTTTTCTGCCCAACAAAAAGTCTAGGTTATTGTATTCAAACAATTCAGCAGGCAAAGAACTTGCCAACTTTTGAACTGGGATTGTTGGTGAGGCAATCTGCATATTGTTGTACACAAAATGAGTGGACTGCTGTCCTCATCTCTTGCTGACCATTCTTCATTTTGCATATAGACTTCTGTGCTGAATTTCTTTTTGGGAAGGGGAACAATTGCTGTGTATTGTATTTGGAGGACAAGCTGAACTGTCCCATTTGGTATTGCCGGCAACAACTAAAACCATATCAATGTATTCTTGTTTGATTATTTACCTACCAAGGCACCAGTCAGGGTTGGCAGTTGAGGTTGTTTGGCTGGTTTTGTTTGAGACATGGAATTTGCATCTTTTTGTAGAGGAAAAAACGATCATTGAGGCTCATGGAGCCCAAATTATGGCTCCTGTCAGTCCCCTTTTAAGAAACCAGAAAAGACTTGCTTCGATTCAGCAGGAAAAACATGGCTCAATTGCCTATTTTTACTGAGAAATCAATTGGTTTTAGTAGGGAATTCTCGGAGATCATTTTTCCTGACTCCCTTTCTTCTAGGGGAAGTCATATTGCAGGAAGAGAAGTAGCAGACTTTTCATGGGATTATTTACCCTGTAATACAGGTGGTTTGAGAATGTGCTGGAAAATGTTTCTGGAAAGCCACAACTTTTTTTTCATGAGAGCATGCATATAAAATAAAATATGGGTCTTGATGTTATAATTGATGCATATATGCTCTGTAATTTACAAGTACAGTATATTTCATCCATTCAAGGTATACTTGGCATATTACAGCATTCCCAAAAGAAGTATTTGCAGATAAACAATTTGAATACTCATCATAATTTCAGTAACATAATCATCATTCACCTCAGCTGTTGAAATCAAATCACATTTAGTAAGAAGAGAGTGAATACAGCTTGAGAGTTAAAAAAATAAAGTTGGTCACACCAACTCAAATAAAGCTTTGAAAAAATTGCAAATTATCTCAAATTCAATTCTAAACATTTTAAGCTATTGCTGCATTTTATATCCCTTATTGTTCCTGAATTGCATATAGACCAGTGTTCCCCAACCTTTTTGGGTCAGCAGACCAAGAAATTTCTAAACAAATTTTTGTTGACCAGCAATTGAGTTTTTCAGACTGAAAATAATGTTGCTTGAAAGACTTTTATGGCAGGCATTAGAAAATTTTCTGCAAAAATTAAATTAAGAACCAATGAAGCGGGTATTATGGTTGGATCTCTTCCAAAAATCAGAAAGGTGGGCTTGAAGAAAGGTTTCTTGGAATGAAAATTGGAATAATTTCTTCCAGCAGGTGTGAAAGAAAATGAGTTCAAGTTTTATCATTAGGATAAATCTCCAAGATCAAGTTTTTGATTGGTAGAACAATCCTTATTGAGATGATTCAGTTGTTTTGTTATCCTTGGAAAGAGGAATACTCTTTCCTGTAATTTAGTTTATCCTTGAAAAGAGGAACACTCTTTTCCAGTAAATTAGCTTCTGTGGAAATATAGCTTATTTCACAATTCAAACATGCTGTAAGAGTGTAAGTAATGATGGGCTGACCTTCCCAAGAATCATTATTCTTGTGAAGGTTTCCACTCTCTCCTGCAAAGTGATTAGTGGTGTAATATAGAGTGTAATATGTGATGTGATACAGTGATTGCACACTGTATCATTAGTCTGATATATGCCCCAGTAATAGTGGCAGCAACCTTGTCCTCAAGGATTGTGCCACAAAGAATACCCTTTCCTATTCTATTCTGAAGTAGTATATAAATGCCAGGATTTTCCTCCTGCTCTTAAGAACCATTCTAGAGTTGAAACAGGAAAGTAAGGCTTAGCTATCCTAAATACTTTCTTGAAGTAAACTGTAGTTTGTGTTTCTCAGTCCTCTGGACTTGAAGGTTTTATTTGTGTTTGTGTTTGTCTTGTGTTTTGTTCATGGCTGCCAGTGTATAGTAAAGTTGTATATACACTCAACTCACAGGTCTCTTTAAATTTCCTAAGTCTTTGGGGAATTTAGGGGGATAACAGTCTTATCAACAAATTTGAGATACAATTCAAACTTGTTCTCACCAGTTATTAAGACAACACAGATTGCTTGTATGTTAAAAAGCTCAACAAAGTGAATGGATTACCTTTTTAAATTTTTTTACACAAATATATATGCGTTTATACAAATGGCAATTCTCCTTTAAGGAACTCTGCAGAAATTAATCTACAGTGGAAAAAGTTGAGCACAAAGTCTATACTTGTATAAGGAGAACACCCATCTAATACATGTCCTTTCTTTCTCCATAGCTTGCTTTTTAGCTCTTCTCATCCACCTTCAGTTGGAATTCCTAGACTATTTGAAAGAAGTACAGCACTAAATTCAGTGAGATCCCCACATTTAGAAGTTCTGACATAAGGACACTCAAAACTCAAGAAAATCAGATCTAGCATCAGAAAAATGGCTCAAGATAAAGACACACACTTTGCTATAACATTCTCCAGATAAATCTCATTCACTCTCTGAGCACTTCAGTCCCAATCTGGTACCAGCTTTGTTGAAGCATATGGCTTCCTTATTGAGATAAGGAGATGGTTCATAAATGAAAGCCTGATGTTCAACATGTGGTATTGCAGTTGTTCCATTGATCTGTTCCTGTTGTATCCCACTGACAAAGGGATCGCTACTTACCTGGTTGGAGATTATGCCATAAAAAGGTGACTGTATGAGACTAAAATGTGTCTTTATTTTGGCCCTAATCTGGTATGGTGACCAATGGTTATAGTTATATGAAATTGAAACCCTTTTATTGTCCTTCAGGTTTGACTACAGTCTTCCATTCAGTTTGTGTTGGGCAGAATTCCTAAACCTGTTGGTGAGGGTGACTTGTGGTGTGGAAAGGTACTTGACATGATGCTTATGGAGAATGGCAAATACCCCAAGCCAAATGGGTTTCTTATTATAGATCGACCTCTCAAGGGAAATATCCAATTGGTTCCCATCCTGTGCAGGCAAGAAAAAACTTTCAAAAGTTATTACCAAAAAGCATAAACCATTGATTACATCATCTCATAGGTACTCAACTGGTCATCTGGAAACATGAGAACTGTCTCAACCATACAAGGACTTGGGGTTTGAAAGCATACATTCAGACTTGGATTACTCAACAATATCCATCCAGGGATTCAAGCACATGCACATTTCAGGAATAAGTTCCCATACAAAAAAAACTGGATAGTCTCTGAGCAATATACTCACCACTGCATTCAATCAGGTTTCCCCTGACACTTTACTTTTCTTACATGTATATTTGCATAAATTGATGTTATGATGTCATATGTTATGTCCATTCCTTTTGTTGTGAAATTATTTCTAATAATCAAACAGTTTTGCATGAAGATCAGAGTTTTGAGTGAAAACCTTTCTATTCACAATGTTCTACTTTACTTATTAAACTGCTTATCAAAAATAAACTTTGTGTTCAACCTTTTCCAACCAAGATTCATGAACTTCTACCTGCAACTGTACTCAAATATACAGTGAGACCCCCACATGCACACACCTCAATATGGGGACAATTTGACATAGGGACATTTATTTTTGAATAACAAAATCATAAAAATGGCCAAACATACAGCAGACACTGACTCAACATGAGGACATTGCATGATAAAATTACCAATACATTTTAGGAAAAATGACTTTTATAAGGCTTAATTGTGAGATACAGATACTTTCAACCACAAGATCTGTGCAAGAAAAATTCTTTGGTACTTTACCCATCACTTTCCCATCCATTCAGCTGACTTGAAAAAATTACCTGTAGTACAGAGGGACTCCCTTCTCTCTTTGCAACTTGGATGTTATTTTTACANCAGATGCCAAAATTTCAAGGAAATGTACAGTGGTATACTATTCAATGCTCCAAATGTTCTTATTGGGTTGAAAAAATATTCACTGCATCAAATTCAAGCAGGAACATTTTTTTCATGGAATTCTGGAGAATATTTCTTTCATAAAACACCAATTAAAAATTATATAATGTAAGTCTATGGAAAAACAAGACTTGACTCAGGGACAATTCAACTTGGGGACACTCTGGATGCACCAATTATGTCCACATCTGGGGGTCTCACTGTAATCAATACCTGGCTCAGTTCAGGTGAAGAAACAATTTTCTCGTGGGAATGATGGAAAAATACCTGTTGGTGCTGACTCAAGAGATGGGGGGTTGGAAAATCCTGATCTATTGGGTTCATTGATTTAAAACTTGAAAAAATATGCTAATAACTGCACAGAGGTAGAGTGAGACCAAAAGATGCCAATGTATAATTGGTACTTGGGCCTATAGTATGTTGGATTGTCCACATGTCAGATCTTGTTTTCCTTTAGACTTCAATGCAAATGTATTTAATCAAGATTAAATGATGAACAGGATTGCTATACTATAGTTCTCCTGTTCATCAAAGATCTGTAATATCAAGTTCATCAAAAAATGAATAAAAATGGTTTCCTCCAACTTCAAGGTACAGATCACAACTTGAAGAAGAAAATCACACAGAATCTGATCCTTTGGCATCTAAAGCAGCTCAACAATCAATGAACAAGAGAAAAGTCTTGCTATTATCATGTGCACAGCATCAGATGATACAAAAACTGAAAAAATGAGCACAAAATCAGCCCTTTTTTCTTTATGAATTCAAATAAATTTATCATGATATGTATCTTCATTTTTGTGAACATAAATAGCTCAATTTGTATAAAAGATATGAAAATGTAAAAAATAATTTTCAAGATTTATCTGGAGAATGTTATAGCAAAGTGTGTGTCTTTATCTTAAGCCATTTTTCTGATGCTAGATCTGATTTTCTTGAGTTTCGAGTGTCCTTATGTCAGGGCTTCTAAATGTGGGGATCTCACTGAATTTAGTACTGTACTTCTTTCAAATAGTCTAGGAATTCCAACTGAAGGTGGATGAGAAGAGCTAAAAAGCAAGCTATAGAGAAAGAAAGGACATGTATTAGATGGGTGTTCAATTGAGAAGAACCCCATCAACAGTTGACCTTCATAAAAAAAATAAACCAAGCAAAATGCATCAACAGGACAAAACAGTTTTTTAAAATATTGCAATGGGAAATTCTTCCAAGAATGAAAGCAGCAAAAGACCCAAGAAAATTTTAAACAAACGAGCAATACAAAAAACTCCACTGAAAATTTTTGTAGAAGTTTATCAGGAATGTTGAGGGTTGAAAAGGACCAATTCATTACTGGGTATGATTAAAAAAAAAACACCTCACTCTCAAGCATATACTGATTCAGTAGCAGATTGCTAAACAATTTTAAAGATTGGCATATTGGTACTTGCTCAAAGGTGCCAAACTCACCAAACCCAGCACTGTCAGAAGGAAGCGCGCCTTTGTTCAAAGCAGTGCTTGTTTCTTGAAATTTCTCAACTACAACATTTCAAGGACTCAGAGAATTCAATTCAGAATTTAATGGTGCGTCCATTAGGGGCTCCTGACCACTCAAGGACTGATGGCTGCATTTTAATCCTATTCCATCCACAAGACTCACTGAAATTCTCTTGAATTATGTTCTTCCATTATTTGAATGTGAAACTATCCCATCTCCAGTGTTCCTGCAATCAAGTATCCATGGAAGGCATTTGGATATCAACATACAGTGTTACCTTTAGTATAAATGACACATTTTTTTTTCAAAATTGAAAGGGGTAAGAGTGGTACACATTGGCATATACTGTATAAATTTAAAAAAAGGGGGATCAAACTTGTCGGCGTGCATTTAATTTGATTCTAACGGGAATTTTGGACGGAAAAACTTTTAATGAAAATCATAGAAGATTATTTGAATTTCGGTTTGATTTCTGTTCAAATCTTGGCGTTCTTATTTTCTAAAAATTGCAGTTCTAGTCACTAAAATCAGGGTGCATGTCTTACTAAGAGAACATGGTACAGTACCAGAGTAAAAACGGTAGTTTAAAGCACTGTACTATATGTATGTTTCTTGAGAACTTCATGCTTGAAAAATCGATTTTAAAGACTTAGGTTCGAAAAAAATTAATAAAACCTTTTCTTTGAATTACGCCATCATTTTATTCCGTAACGAAGTACAGCGAAACAGGCTTCATCGCTTTCCACCAACGCGTGGCGCCCCCTTCTGCACAGGCTTCACCGTCTTGGTTTTCGGCGCCGTCGTTTTCGCCGCCTTCGGCGGGGCCTGCGCCGCCTTTTTGGTCGCCTTCAACGTACGCGTCTTCTCCTTGGCCGCGCGAATAGCGTGCTCTCGCTGCGCCTTCCTGAACTCCGGCTTCTGGTTCCTCTTGGCCATGATGTCCGTCAGCGTGGCACCAACAATGGCGCGCTGGAACTTTGTGGTCTTGCGGGTCTTCTTCTTGATGGTCTCCTCTTCTTGGCCCTTCTTGTGCTTCCGGCGGTAGAGCACAGTCCACGGGACTTCGCGCGGGGACCGACGCAGCATGTGGGCAGCTTCGCACTTGGAGTTGAGAAACTGGAAGATTTTCCCGTCGGCTTTCACCATGCGTTTCCCATGGCCAGGGTAGATCTTGTACCCACTAAACGAGCACTGCTCGATCTTCATTTTTCCCTACGCAATTCACAAGGCAACTCGCGAAAAAAACTGAAATCAAAGGAGTAAGAACATTCACAATTATTCCCATGGCCAGGGTAGATCTTGTACCCACTAAACGAGCACTGCTCGATCTTCATTTTTCCCTACGCAATTCACAAGGCAACTCGCGAAAAAAACTGAAATCAAAGGAGTAAGAACATTCACAATTGCTCCAATGAGTCGATCGATCGATCAAAAGCTAACCAGCCGAATGCCAATTATTTCCAACCAACCACAAGAACTGCAATGGCAAGAATGAAATCTGACCCAGAAAGTCATTTCATTAAAGGGGAACGCAAAACCGAATTTTTAAACCTTGGTAGGGAACATACAATTTCAATTTTGTGTGGACAGAAAAAGAATATCATAGTGCAAGAAGTGAAAAAAATCTCGACAACACCTCGATAAATGTCATTAGTCTTATGCTTGCTCCCCGCGAAGTCCAGGCGGAAAATTATTGGGATTTTCGGCGAGAAACTAGAATTCTGAAACTGTTCAACTGTTTTCACATAAATTTTCAAGCATACATTCAAACCTCTCAGAAATATTTACAGTACGTTTATCGAGTATATCAGCGCGTTCATCGCTCAACAACGTTTACTCGAAGGATTGATCGATTGTTTTGGCATGCGGCTGAAGACTGTGTACAAAAAAACAAAAAGAAAATCACAGCAACCCAACAAACTCTCAACGATGTTCTCAGACACTATTCCAT